>JAVTVY010030183.1:0-12934 GCA_036873755.1 Hanleya hanleyi | reverse complement strand
TGCGTCAGATCTTACGAATAATTACAAGCGTCTAGTCCGTCATTCATAATCCAGCCGTCGTCCATTAGAGAATATCCGCGTCCATAATCCAAAGACCTATTCCATTTCCATATAACAGTATTAGCACCAAATTCAAAAAGACAAAAAGTATACATAAACATAGGCTTGTTTCCTGCAAGAGAGAAGCGGTCAACAGTTTTCAATGATGCCGGCAAGACATCATGATGTTCCAAAATATCAAATCCGTATCGCTGATCAGTATTCTTAATCTTAAACCGGGGTTAAGCGACAGTGAGAAAGTACAACAGTACAATGAAATGCTTCGGGGATACACGACCTCCATGGACCAATATAAAACCCTCTCTACCCCAGCACCACCACCACCACCATCACGCGACACACCGCCGACCTCAGCACCGCTCCAACAGCTACCATTACCAGGGGTACCACCCACAGCCCCACAGCGGGTCGAATACGAAGTCCTGAAGAGTGTACCTGCATCGTTCAAGAAACAAGCTGGCCTGGTATTACAACGGGTGAAACGGAATCCTAACATGATAAAGGCGAACTACTGGTACAGGATCAGGTGGTCGCCGGTACCCTTCATGACGGATTTAGTGAATGACCTGATGCGTCAACGCAGGTCGCACACGGATCCTCGAGGATGGGAGGTCTTTGCTCAAAGCTTGAAAGACATACATGTATCACAGGAATTGGTGGGCAACCCCCAGCGCTGGGCCTGGATTCAGCGGACCCAACAATCGCCGGTGCACGCACAACGACATACGCGACTCCCACACACTTGGGAAGCCGAGTGGGAACCGGAGTCACCCCCTGAAACACCACAACGGCGGGCGCATTCTTTTCACTCCTATTCAATATCTATGACAGATAGCAAGTCACCGCGACGAACACGACGCCGGGCACAACCGCCCAAGGCCTGGAACACCTATTAAAACCAACAGCAGCAGCAGAAAAGCTCAGTCGCCATATTTTACCTCACCCTACCTAGTAACAGTTCGCTCGATGTGTTTCTTGGCAACACTTTGGCCAAGTACGTCACCCAGTTACCGCAAACGTTGCATTTACCTGGACGCTGGGAATGTGGACTCGTGGATATCCAATACCCTTACTCGTGATACAACATGCGAGCCAAAGTGTGGTACGAGGTGACCTACTAAGGAAAAGACATCAGACTCACCCTACCCGAAGGCCAATACGATACCCCAAGGAGTTCATGCAGGGGCTGACAAGACTGTTGCATTATAAGGCTCTACGGGAGGTCACGAAAACCCCATAAAAACCTTTCCCTTCAAGAATCACGTGGACTTCGATTACAACGCACACAACGACAAGGCACAGATCCTCCTCACCGCCAACGTGGGTGTCGCACCGAGTCATATCCTACAGCAAATGCTGGGTCTCGCTCACCCGACCTACACGAGTCCATCCGAGGACCATGGCCAGATCCCAATGGATATGAAGTCGGGTATGTACGGACTCTACGTCTACTCGGACGTGGTCGAAAACCACATCGTGGGCGACGTCAACATACCTCTGTTACAGATGGTCCCCATTAAGAAGAAGTATGGAGATCAAGTCACCCACAGTTTCACCCACATGCTCTACCTACCCATACGACAAACCGACATCAACACTATCACGGTGGATATAAGAGATGACACGGGACGACCGGTCGCCTTCGAACGAGGAAAAGTGGTGCTGACACTTCATTTCCGACATGCACGTTCTCCCCGCTTTGTATAATGAAAGTACGATGTGCGATGCACGCAGCTATATGAACTATTATGCCCAACAGACCGGGGGTGGCCTTACGGACTTTGCAGGTACACGCATGTAACGAGTACATGGGCTGGGGAACATACCTGGGAGTATCGTAAAAACGTTCCTGCCCTTGGTGACGCGTGGAGTAAAAGCAATCAGCAATCAAGCGGTACGCAGTGGACTGCAAGTCGCCGATGATGTCTTGGTGGGTACGGCACCCAAAGAAGCACTGAAACGCCGAGCTAAAAAAACAGAAGGCGTCTTGGTCGCCAAGGCACAACGCACCGTAGAGAATAAAAGAATTGCACCACCGAGACCACGCACCAGTCGACAACCGACTCAGCGACGACGCACATCGAAGACCCAGGATATCTTTTCTCAAAACATGTCCTTAATCCACCAACTGCCCCTCCACCAACAGTGAATTTGATTTTTGGACCGTCCCGCCCACACAGTCCAGTGCCGAACAAGGATTATGGGTGGAGCATCTCCCGCTCTCTAGCATCAACGAAACAGGGCCCATCGAGTTCACCATCAGTAATGCGGATACGGCCTATGTGGATTTAACCCATACGTACTTGTATGTGAAAGCCAAGATCGTCAATGGGGATGGCTCCAGAATCCTCGACAATGCCACGGTGGGCCCGACGAATCTCTGGCTGCACTCTATGTTTCAACAGGTGGATATTTTTCTCAGCGACAAACTCAACAGAGACTCGACCAACACGTACCCCTATCGAGCCTACATGAAGGCGCTGTTGTCGTATGGACGAGAGGCTAAAAGATCTCAGCTGACAGCCGCTTTATTCTACCAAGACACAGCCAAGCACATGGGCACGGTGAACAGTGACGGATATAACAAACGGAAGGCTTTCACCGCGAACGGCGCCTCGGTGGATCTCATGGGTCGACTGCACGCAGACCTTTTCATGCAAGACCGGTACCTATTGAACAAGATCCCCATCAAAATCCGACTGATTCTGGCGCCTCCGACCTTCGCCTTGATGACCACTGACGTAGAGGGGCATGTAGCCGACTATAAAATCGTCATCCAAGGCGCAGTCCTGTATGTCTGAAAAGTGAAACCGAATCCAGCCGTTCAATTGGGACACCTCAAAGCCTTGGAAACAAAACCGGCCCAGTACCCTATCCTACGTGTGCAAACCAAAGTGTTCTCTGTGCCTGCTGGAAATATGAGCGCCAGCACAAAAAAAAACTGTTCCTGGGTGAACGACCCAAGCGATTGATTCTGGCCTGTGTGGACAATACCAGTTTCAGCGGAGCCTACCCAAAGAACCCGTTTGACTTTAAACATTTCGGCATCAATTTTGTGGCCCTGCATGTGGATGGACAACAGGTCCCAGCTACGGCCTTAACACCGAACTTTGGGCGCGCGAATTTCATTCGAGCCTATCAGAGCCTGTTTACAGCCACCGGTCAAATTAACCAGGACGAAGGGAATATGATCAGTCGGGAGGACTACGTGAACGGATACACGTTGTTCTGTTTCGATCTGACCCCCACCTTAGAGAACGACCATCAGCTGGCCCTGGCCAAGCAAGGCAACTTACGGTTGGAAATCCACTTTGCACGAGCCCTGGCGACCACCGTCAATGTGATCTGCTACGCCGAGTTTGACAACATCATTCAAGTGGACAAGGCGCGCAACGTTCTGTGTGACTTTGTCACCTAACATGGATACAGACCAGATAACCACCGTGCTGGGGAATGACCCAGGGACACTATGGTCTTCCAAGGGGTGTTCGCCCGAGATGTGTTCCCATTAGACCGTATGTATCCTGCTGCTTACGTTCTCAACACGGACCGGCTGGATCGGCCCGGTGAACATTGGGTAGGCGTGTACTTGACTGAACAGCAGGGCGAATACTTTGACACGTACGACCTGCCACCCCTCCATCCTGATTTAACAGACTTCATGGATCAAGGCACAGAGACGTGGTGTTGGAACAGACAAACGTTGCAAAGCCTGGCCAGTAGCGTGTGCGGACAATATTGCTTGTTTTACCTGTACCATCGATGCCGGGGAAGAACCTTATCTACCATCGTACAGATGTTTGACGAGTACTCCAAGGCCGAGGACCGCGATGTACTCGTATATGACTGGGCCGCCCATCATTTCAATGTACAAGCCCCGTTCTGGGCTTAAGTTCTTTCAATGTACAAACGCCCTGTTCTGGGCTTAAGTTCTTTCACGAAAAGCCCCCTTTTCTGGGCTTAAGTTCTATCAATTTCAATGTACAAGCCCCCTGTTCTGGGCTTCAGTTTTCACGTGGTTGTTCGCACGTTGTTGTTGTTAGTTATTATTTTAAAAAAATTATTGAAAAAGTTTAACAAAATAAAAATTGTTAGTTATTATTGAAGACAGGGATAAAAAAAATCCCTGACTTGCAGGCGCCTCGGAGCACGTTTGAAAGTGGGGGGGCTGAACTCTATATCGGCCAAGCCGCCATGTTAAATGCTGGACTGGTGCTATCTAAGATAGGACTTATAACATTGCAGTCTCAAAAAGTGGGGGGGGCTGTAGCCCCCCTGCCCCCCCCCCCACCCCGTTCCGCGGCCCCTGTCTTGTGTGTTTTCTATATTCAATTCAATTCAATTCAATTCAATTTATTTGCACTTTACGTCCATTAAGGACAGTGTACAAAACAATAAACAAAATGACATTAACATTTTAACATTAACACATTTGCATCATATAGGTAGACGTATATATGATATAGACAGTCTCCGTTATTAGATATAACAGTGTTTCCTGTAATTATAAAGAGAATGACAATTAGTTTGCCGTCAGTATTTTTCTTTTACGCAACTCAAAACATGTAGATATATATTTGCAAACACGAAGAGCCATAAAAGTGCTATTTGGATCAAGTATGAATTGAAATAATTCGGAGGTCGGAACAACCGGTGTATTAATATCTCGGAAAAACTCCGTTCATTCTTGAGTATGTAAAGGACATACAAGAAGAAAATGGTTCTCATCTTCAACAAGGCCTAAATTACAAACCTTGCATAGTCTTTCAGTAACAGGATTAGATTCATTTCTATTTTTGTATCTACCTACTTCAATTTCAAGATAGTGAGTACTCAATCTCAGATACGTTAATTGCTTGCGTAAACTACGTTGTTTCATAAGTTGCAGGTATGGAGAGAACTCAATTTTTGACTTAATTTTGCTGTAAGTTCGTAACTTCGCATCAGTTGGTGTAGTAATACTACGAAAATATACATCGAAGACAGATGTCAACATCTCTTTAACCTCTAGAATAGCGAAATTTGGCTGATTAGTAAAATCAGGTCTAGAGGCCAAAGTGGATAATGTTTTGTTAACAAACGATGCCAAAGAAGCTGTTTTGTTAGGTAGATTACGGTCGGCAAGAAAAGCTTGATAGGCTAGCCTGGAGGTTTCCATGTTACCAAGCCTAACCCAGAACTTTAATGTAGCAATGATTGCATCAATTGAAGATGGGTAAACCCCTAACTCAGCCAGTGGTCCTATATTTGTACTTTTTCTAGGAACCTACCGACTGGTATAGCCTAAGTAGGACTTCAATTGGAACATCATCTGTCTTGAACAGACTATGCTTAATTTTGTACCAAGCATGCAATGATTTAGCTTTAAGATTCATGGCAGCAAGTTTATATCTACCCATATAACTGAACGTAAGGCCAAGATATGTATATTGCTCCACAATTTCAAGGCTGTTGTTGTTATAGTAAAACTTGAATTTCTATTGAGCGCTTTTGAAATTCGAACCGAACACCATAATTTTCGTTTTAGTGTGATTCAACCGGAGCTTCCAATCTTGAGTGAAATTCAGTAATTTATGCAGGTTACTTTGAAGTCCTTCTGGTGTTTCGGATAGTAAAATTAAGTCATCTGCGAATAATAAATGTGTGACACTAACATCATTTAAAGTAGGAGCATTGACGCCGTCATCAGATAAGTAGTACTGAAGATCATTAAGATATATATTGAATAGCATCGGACTACACACACACCCCTGTTTTACTCCGATATGCGAGTCCACAACATCAGATATGCCTTTGTTTGTTTTGATAAAATATGAGCTTTTGGAGTATAAACTCTGGATAACATTACCAGTAATGTTATGAGTCTGCAGCTTGTACAGCAAACCCGGCCTCCATACTGCATCGAACGCTTTGTTGAAATCAATGAAACAGACGAACAATTTCTTATTAGCCGATCTATATTTTGAAATCAGTGTCCTAAGGATAAATAAATTGTCAGTAGTTCGGAAATCCTCTCTAAAGCCACATTGGGCCTTGTCAATTAGATTATGAGACTCTAGATAGTTTGTGATTCTATTATTTATTACTGTAAGAAATAATTTACTGAGACAACTACTGAGGGCGATTCCTCGGTAGTTATTGGGATCTGACACACCACCCTTGTTATAAATAGGTAAAAGATATGCTGCCTGCCAACTATGAGGGAAGCAACCCGGCTCGAATATAAGGTTAAATAGTTTTAATACATGATCTATTAAAATATGAGAGCTAGCTTTTAGCATTTCGTTCAGAACCATATCCGGTCCACTAGATTTCTTGTTTTTAAGTTGTTTAATTGCTTTTGTTATTTCAAAAACTGAAATAGCTGTGAGTAGTATATAAAGTGCATTACAGACCCCCTTTTGCCGGGGGAGGTAACTCTTGGGGCCGGTAGGGGGCGCTGTTTCCAGGTTAAAGTATAGGAAGCGCTCATGCACGCCTTTGACCTCTGTGGCGGTAGGTGGCGGTCACGTGGCGATGGCGGCTGTGGGGTGGGGTGGTCAAGATGGCGGCTGTGGGGTGGGGTGGTCAAAATGGCGGCTGTGGGGTGGGGTGGTCAAAATGGCGGCTGTGGGGTGGGGTGGTCAAAATGGCGGCTGTGGGGTGGGGTGGTCAAAATGGCGGCTGATGTGGGAGTGGGACCAAGATGGCGACTTCCAATGTTAATGTATACGGGCAATACCTAAATAGACGTTTTGGAGCTAGGGGAGCCACTAATGGGCCGATGGAGTTGTATGAGATATCAAAGTGAAGCCTATGTGAAGGGGCATCCAGACATGGGTGGGTGCATGTAAAATTTTTCCTGAAAAAAAAAATACGGAACACGGACTTTATCGAAAAACCTGGGAAAATGCCTATATGGGGTATGGGGGGTATATAGGTCGCCGGGCTTAACGGGGCTTGCCTATCAATAGAGTTATCTCCCCCTAGTTCCAGGGTGGGTGTATGTAAAATTTTTCCTGAAAAAATACGGAATACTGACTTTATCCTAAATTACGGGAAAATGCCTTTTTGGGGTATGGGAGGTATAAGACCATCCTGGGAAACCTACTTCTCGACATTTGCGGTATGGGTTGTGGGGTCGCGTTTTCTTAGTCTCGTCATTTAGAACATGATAGGAAGTGTTCCGGCACGAATCGGTGAAATTTTTGAAAAAAGTCACCGAGCCCCATATAGGCCCATACTGGGGTATAGGATCAATGTTTGTCCCCCTGGGAAACGTACTTCTATACATTTGCGGTAGGGCTGTGGGGTCTCGTTTTACTCGTCTCGTCAAGACAAACATGATAGGAAGTGTCCCCGTGCGAATCGGTGAAATTTTTGAAAAAGTACGATATAGCCCCATATAGACATATATATATAAATATATATTCCCATACTGGGGCATAGGTTCAATGTTTATCCTACTGGGAAACCCACTTCTATACATTTGCGGTAGGGTTGTGGGGTCTCGTTTTTCACGTCTCGTCATGTACAACATGATAGGAAGTGTTGCGGAGTGTTTGAAAAAAGTCACCAAGGCCTGGGTAGGCCCATACGCCTATACTGCATGGCTATGGGTGTATAGGGCCATACAGGGTGGACATGTTGGAGTCTAGGTGAGTCCCTGGTGGTCCAATGGGGTCGAGTGAGGTCTTATTTTGAAGTTCTCGTGGAGGAGCACTTGACTAGTGTATTGTTTGTTTTCAATAGTCTGCGCATGCGCAGACCGGCCCGTAGTATAGAAAGTAGGCATTTTGGGGGTATGTGGGTGTGTGTTTGGGTTAGAGATGGGCTATTCACGGTTCGAATGGGTCGTGTGAGGTATCCATGTGAAGCCTAGGTGAGGGAGCCTCTGTTGGCGTGGATGTGGGGTTGGAATATCGGGATTCTGCGCATGCGCGGTGGTCAAAGGGTATGAAAATAGCCGTTTTGGGAGCTAGGGGAGCCACTATTGGTCCGATTGGGTCGAGTGAGGTAGTGAAAAGTGAAGCATTCGTGAAGGGGCATCTGTTGGGTTGGGTGTGCGGTAGGAATATCATTCTGCGCATGCGCAGACGCAATGCGGAGCTCTCGTCCAATCAGAAGCGAGTATTTCAAATCCGTCACAGAGCTCTCAGCCAATCAGAAGCGAGTATTTTGACCCGGTGCATTATGGGACATATCCAAGATGGCGGCACGTATGTTCAAGATGGCGGCACATCCGGTGTCGAAAATTGGCCATTTCTTCGGGATGTGGTCACCTAGTGTCGAAAACTAGACCCTGTATGGGTCCCGCTAGCGCCTTGACGCCATGATATAGACCGGAGAGAGAAAACAACAACAACAAGGATGACACATGAGGGAACAACAACAACAGCAAGTTTTTTTTCATATAGTTTATTTTCCCCTTCCATCATAACATACCCACGCTGGGGGAGCCGCGTTGGGTATGTTTACAATTCAAGAAAGACTCTTGTCCAATCAGAGACCGCCATTTGCATCTGTCCTATTCGTTCCTGTCCGTTAGAAGTCGCCATTTCAGAGAGTTCCTTCTTCGGTCATGTTCATTCTGAACCGTTTATTCTAATCATCGTCGGACAGGCCTGGATATTCTTCGGGCAGCATGTCCTGAAACAGTTGTTTGCGCATTCTGATCGCATTTTCCAGGGCCTCTGTGGGTGGTAAACCCATATCCTCTTCCAAGTGACGCTTGGTCTTCATGATAGATCTGTGCGTGGGGTCCCCTTTCATTTCAAGCGGTAGTAAGGTATACTGTTCATAGATCGCCATGGCTGTTTTCCTGATGCGGGGGCGCATTTGGGTGTACCTGTGTTGTAAATTATCCTCTCCGGCGTCCTCGATCGCTTCAGCGTGAGTATTGATAGCTGCTGTCACAATACGATCCCAGAAGGTAGGTTCTGCCTCACTTTCCTGGAATGAAGGCTGATTCTCTGAGGCCAAGCTCTCCATATCAGTAGATAGACTGTCAGCCATCTTGGATTCGGTATCAGTCGATGCACTCTCATCAATCTGTGTATCAGTATCTGCCTCAACGGGCTCCTCGGCGTCTTCAGTCCCGTGTATATTTTTCTGGTGTCGCATCATATCGTAATGTCTGGTGAACGTGCGTTCACACTCAGAACAAGTATAAGCCATGTTGACGGTTGAACGTCGACTGTGCGTGTTTTGAGAATACGCTCGCTTTTATAGACAGTAACGCCCATCAACGCTTAGCTCAACGCTTCAACGCCCTGGTGAATTAGCTCAGAAGCTCTGATTTCATGGAATTGACACCGATTCATCGAAATGCAGTGACGCCCGTCAACGCCCGTCGTTACGCCTTAACGCTCGTCTCAACGCTTTAACACACTTTCTTAATGCTTTAACGTTGTTTAATGATGCGTTCGAACAAATGTTTCTTCTGTGCTATTGCTCTGACATACGCCGCTTTCCAGTTCATGCCCGAGGTTTTCAACATCGACGCTGTTCTTTCAATTTCCATATGGACTGGGTCCTTATCCAACAATTTCATATAGGTCAGTAAGTCGACATACTGTTGACGTAAAGCCCGTCGTAGTCTGGGTGCCAATCTGTTATGGGCTAAAATTGCAGCTTCCTCTTTCGAATACCCTTTGCGTTGAAACTTGTTTCCTGTGGCCTCCAAAATCTCGCCCATCTCGGCGTCCATACTTTCTTTTAACAAATCCTTCCATAGCCTCGAGTTCACATTATGTTCTTCAACCTCGGGTTGGGCCTTCACGGTTGGGTGATATTCCGGGACTGATGGTATGAAGCGGACCCGCTGTATGGGGGTGGGCTGCTGCTGCTGCTCTGCCAGGAATGGACTCGGCGGATGGTGTAGGGGTATATGCCGTTGTGGTGATTCCTCGCCGGGTAACCGGTGGGTGGTCAGCCGACGATCTTCGGGGGTATGGGCTTTTAAATCTACGAACAGGTAGCCGTACGGACGAATTGTCGCTTCTTGAAACGCCCGCATAAAATGGTCAATGTTCTGAGGATAAATTCGACTACCAAACACACGGATTTGTGCTCTGTCAATGGGATTGGAGAACAACACAAAGTATTGGCAGTTCAAGGCAATATCTCGGGACGCCTTCCCTTGAGGAAAGAGATTCTGAGTCAAATAGATGACGGACAGATTGCGATGATGGACCCTTTGGTGAATAGGTCGGCGATTTTCGAATTGTCCTTGGCCGCACTCATCAGATCATCGAGCACTACCACGTTGGCCTGCTCGGAATCGAAGTAATAGGGTTCGTCTATGTCGTGAGGAATTCCTGGGACAAAGCTCACATTCTGTAACCTTGTAGTTTCGTAGGCGGGCTGCCATTGGCTATAACACCAAACAACACGTGTCGGAGCTTGGGTTGCCACACCTCCGTCTAAGAACTTCATCACCCAGGATGTCTTTCCACACCCTGTAGGGCCGCTCACCGTCATCGTATAGGGATGCTCTACTGCTCTTGTTGGACCTATAGCGGGACTCGGCTGTGTCTCTTGGTTGTGTTGCGTTGAATGTGCCTGAACATACTATCGCGACGAGAGAATGCTCTCTCACAGAACGTACACGTACACGACATGTTCATCAAGTCGACCAATACATATGGACTGATGATGGACACATGTTCATTCCTATATTTAAAGACTCTACCACCACCACACACACCACCACCGACTCCACCAACACCACCACCGCACACCACCACCACCAACGCCACCAACGCCACCACCAACGCCACCACCAACGCCACCAACACCACCACTGGTGGTGGTGGTGGTGGTGGTGGTGGTGGTGGTGGTGGAGGCCGGAACTGACCTTTGAGCCCGGCGCGCGCGTTGTAAAGGTTTCCACCATGCGGTGGAAACCTTTGCGCGCCGGGGTCAAAGGTCAGTTCCGGCCACCACCACCACCACCACCACCATCACCACCACCACCACCACCACCACCACCGGGCGTTGACGCCCGGTGGTGGCGTTGGTGGCGTTGGTGGTGCCGTTGGTGGCGTTGATGGTGGCGTTGGTGGCGTTGGTGGTGGTGGTGTGCGGTGGTGGTGTTGATGGAGTCGGTGGTGGTGTGTGTGGTGGTGGTAGAGTCTTTAAATATAGGAATGAACATGTGTCCATCATCAGTCCATATGTATTGGTCGACTGATGAACATGTCGTGTACGTGTACGTTCTGTGAGAGAGCATTCTCTCGTCGCGATAGTATGCTCAGGCACATTCAACGCAAACACAACCAAGAGACACAGCCGAGTCCCGCTATAGGTCCAACAAGAGCAGTAGAGCATCCCTATACGATGACGGTGAGCGGCCCTACAGGGTGTGGAAAGACATCCTGGGTGATGAAGTTCTTAGAGGGAGGTGTGGCAACCCCAGCTCGGACACGTGTTGTTTGGTGTTATAGCCAATGGCAGCCCGCCTACGAAACTACAAGGTTACAGAATGTGAGCTTTGTCCCAGGAATTCCTCACGACATAGACGAACCCTATTACTTCGATTCCGAGCAGACCAACGTGGTAGTGCTCGATGATCTGATGAGTGCGGCCAAGGACAATTCGAAAATCGCCGACCTATTCACCAAAGGGTCCCATCATCGCAATCTGTCCGTCATCTATTTGACTCAGAATCTCTTTCCTCAAGGGAAGGCGTCCAGAGATATTGCCTTGAACTGCCAATACTTTGTGTTGTTCTCCAATCCCATTGACAGAGAACAAATCCGTGTGTTTGGTAGTCGAATTTATCCTCAGAACATTGACCATTTTATGCGGGCGTTTCAAGAAGCGACAATTCGTCCGTACGGCTACCTGTTCGTAGATTTAAAAGCCCATACCCCCGAAGATCGTCGGCTGACCATCCACCTGTTACCCGGCGAGGAATCACCACAACGGCATATACCCCTACACCATCCGCCGAGTCCATTCCTGGCAGAGCAGCAGCAGCAGCCCACCCCCATACAGCGGGTCCGCTTCATACCATCAGTCCCGGAATATCACCCAACCGTGAAGGCCCAACCCGAGGTTGAAGAACATAATGTGAACTCGAGGCTATGGAAGGATTTGTTCAAAGAAAGTATGGACGCCGAGATGGGCGAGATTTTGAGGCCACAGGAAACAAGTTTCAACGCAAAGGGTATTCGAAAGAGGAAGCTGCAATTTTAGCCCATAACAGATTGGCACCCAGACTACGACGGGCTTTACGTCAGCAGTATATCGACTTACTGACCTATATGAAATTGTTGGATAAGGACCCAGTCCATATGGAAATTGAAAGAACAGCGTCGATGTTGAAAACCTCGGGCATGAACTGGAAAGCGGCGTATGTCAGAGCAATAGCACAAAAGAAACATTTGTTCGAACGCATCATTAAACAACGTTAAAGCATTAAGAAAGTGTGTTAAAGCGTTCAGACGAGCGTTAAGGCGTGACGACGGGCGTTGACGGGCGTCACTGCATTTCGATGAGTTGGTGTCAATTCCATGAAATCAGAGCTTCTGAGCTAATTCACCAGGGCGTTGAAGCGTTGAGCTAAGCGTTGATGGGCGTTACTGTCTATAAAGCGAGCGTATTCCCCAAACACGCACAGTCGACATTCAACCGTCAACATGGCTTATACTTGTTCTGAGTGTGAACGCACGTTCACCAGACATTACGATATGATGCGACACCAGAAAAAATATACATGGGACTGAAGACGCCGAGGAGCCCGTTGAGGCAGATACTGATACAGAGATTGATGAGAGTGCATCGACTGATACCGAATCCAAGATGGCTGACAGTCTATCTACTGATATGGAGAGTTTGACCTCAGAGAATCAGCCTTCATCCCAGGAAAGTGAGGCAGAACCTACCTTCT
>JAVTVY010030182.1:0-12379 GCA_036873755.1 Hanleya hanleyi | reverse complement strand
ATGTAAGGTCTTTTGCTTAATGTCTCCAGCTAATGGCTCTACTGTGAACATATTGTCACCAACTTTAGCAACCACTTTATGAGGTTCAGGTAACCACTCATCTTGAATCTTGTGACGACCTACAACACGATTCTTGAGGAAGACACGTGATCCTATCTGTAAAGGATAGTTGCCTGCATTCTTGTTGTATCTGTCCTGACGCTTTACTGCTTCACGTTCCAACCTTTCGCTTGCCAACTGGAATGCACTCTGTAATCTCTGGTGGTGTTCAGTTACCCACTGACTCTCTTGAGGCGCTTGTTCTGGATCCGCAGTCTCTCCTAGCATAAGGTCTACAGGCAGCTTCGGCTCGCGCCCGAAAAACAGATAAAATGGAGCAAACCCAGTTGTTGCATGAGGTGTACAGTTGTATGCATGAGTTAATTCTGGCAGAAGCAGTGGCCATTTGCGTTTTGACTCTGGGGGCAGTGTACTCAAAAGGTTGTGCAGTGTTCTGTTATATCTCTCACACTGTCCATTCTGCTCGGGATGGTATGGCATCGTCCTGGTCTTAGTGATACCATACATAGCACACAGTTCTTCGATGACCTTTCCTTCAAAATTTCGGCCCTGGTCACTTATGTAACCTTCTCGGAACACCATACCGCACAAACCATTCTTGAACTAGAACACGTGCCACTGTCTTTGCAGATTGATCCCTTGTGGCAACCGCTTGTGTAAACTTAGTGTACACGTCAGTTAATACCAGCACATTCTCTAGGTTGTTGTAGCCTTTCTCGAGCACCGTAAAATCCATAGCTAAGATCTCCAAAGGTCTCTTTGCGATGAGGGATCCTATTGATGTTTTGACGTTCCTGCCCTTCTTACCCAGCATGCACCTACTGCATTCAGTACAATAGGTGGCCACTTCTTTAGCCATGAAGGGCCAGTAACATCTAGCTGTGAGTAGAGACAGAGTCCGGTCATATCCTTGATGTCCCATTTCGTCATGGACCGCAGCCAACACTTTAGATTTCAGAGTCTCTGGTAGAAGAACTTGTCGAACCTCGTTGCCATTCTTCTGTATCCTCCTATACAGGACACCATCAACCTTGACAAGACGGTCCCAAGACTTGACGAGCTTCTTCACACGTTTACTCTCACCCCCTAGCAATCTGTATGTTGGTAGTCTCTTTTGTTCCCAAAAGACATGAAGACGGCCAACATCTGGATCTGTTTTCTGAAGGTCACTAAGCTCCGATCGCGAAAGACGCGGAATATCAGACGACAACACTGGCTCAGGCCCATGTCGTTGTTGTGGAACGTTGACTTCTTCCATCCAAACCTGGCTGATCACTGTCCCAATTGTTTCTGTGAGGTCTCTCGGAAGAGGTGTGGAAGATACGTAGCTGTGTCCACTCTGTACGAAGACTTCTTCAAGTCGTTGAACTTCAGGAGTATGTTCAATCTTCCGGCTCAGGGAGTCCGCATTTTTATTGGTCTTCCCAGATCGGTGCTTGATATCAAGATCAAACTGTGCCAGTTGGCCAACCCATCTCATCTCAGTTGCCCCAAGTTTTGCTGTCGTTCTTATGTAAGTCAGTGGATCATTGTCTGTGTAGACTGTACACTTTGCTCCAATCAACATGTCCCTATACTTATCAGTCACTTCCCACTTGAGTGCCAATAGTTCCAGTTTCATACTGCTGTATCGTTCCATATTCTTCTCATTGCGTTGCAGTGCTCTACTCGCATAACTCAGCACAACAGGTCCACAAGGTTGCTCTTGCGAAAGGACAGCTCCTAAGCCCAGGTGACTTGCATCAACTTCTAGGACAAAGGGTTTGCTAAAGTCTGGGTAGCCCAACACAGGCGCTTCAGTCAGTTTCACTTTGAGTTCAGCCATGGATGCATCACAGGAGGGATCCCAAGCACCTGTACCCAATGGAACCTTTTTTCTGGACTTCTTGTTGGTCTTTCCAGGCCCGTGCAGCAGAGCGTGTAGTGGTGCCGCGATCTTGGCAAATCCCTTCACAAATCTCCTATAATATCCGGCTATTCCCAGGAATCCACGAAGCTCTGTTTCTGTGCGTGGCTGGGGCCAGTCTCTTATTGCTGCCGTCTTCTCCGGATCGGGACGTATTCCATCCTGGGAAACCATATGTCCAAGATAGCGCAACTTTTGTTTGAAGAGCTGACATTTAGATGGCTTGACCTTCAAGTTGAATTTCCGAAGCCTCTCCAATACCATCTCAAGACGATTGAGGCTCTCCTGGAATGTCCTACCAAACACTAGGATGTCGTCGAGGTATATTAGAAGGGTTTGGAAATTTTGGTCTCCAAAGATCTTGTCCATGAGCCTCATAAATGTACTCGGGGTCCCAGTCAATCCAAATGGCATTCTTGTATATTCGTACAGTCCCCCAGTTCCTACACGGAAGGCTGTTTTCTCTATGTCCTGCTCTCGGACGGGAACTTGGTTAAACCCATGTGCCAAGTCTAAACTACAGAAATAGTTGGCTCCAGAAAGAACATCAAATGTTTCCTCAATACGTGGTAATGGGTAGCAGTCTTTCTTAGTTTTAGCATTCAAGGAGCGATAATCACAGCACAGACGTATCTTTCCGTCCTTCTTACGAACAAGAACGACTGGTGAACAGTAAGGGCTAGAGGATTCTCTAATAACACCTGTATCCAGTGCTGAACGGAGATAGTCTCGAACTTCGTTCCACTGATGAGGTGGTACTCGACGATGGGGTGCCCTAACTGGTACGTCATCCTCGGTAATAATTCTGTGCTCGACAGCATCACAAAAGCCTATATCGTCCTCCGCAACACTAAAAACATCCGCATATTCGGCGAGAAGATTCTTCAGCTGATCTCTCTGGTCTCCACCAAGGCCTTCACCAATATCCATCTTGGACAACAACTTCTGCCCTATCTCCTTATTAGAAATATTCTCAGCAGAGTTCTCAACGATGATTGCCTCATTTGCTTCTGTAAACACAATGTCAACCAGTGGCTCAGGATCAGCTGGCCGGAGTATGCCAATAGGTGTCCTAGGACTGATATATACATCCTCGTCTGTGAAATTAGCAACCTGTACAGGTACACGACCTGATCGGTCCACGGTCACCAGTGATGGTCCCAGTTTAAGACCAGTCTGTAGAGTCGGAGTAGCAACACTAATTTCCTCTACGATAGCAGTGTATGTTTCTGTACCCGAGGGTCTCACAGTTCCTTCAACTACTTGTAACGACCAAGCAGGGACTAGTACTGGTTTCTTCCCAGCTGCTCTGACTCTACAACTCTTAATATTTACAGTCTCTGTAGCTCTAGTTTCGCCATACAATGCAAGAATAGTCTTCCACTTGCCATCTGGAAAACTTTCACCTGACAAGTTTTTGCACATGTCATGAAACACATTTGATCCCAACACTCCAGGAACTTGTTCTTTCCGTTGTTTCATAGCGGTATCCTCAGGATCCTTTGCCACCAAAAAACCCATGTTCTTGAACTCATGACCAAATACAACCAAGTCCAGTTCCAGATAGCCTACAAACGGTATATCCTTGCCGTTCGCTGCAGAGATACGTATCAGCCGACCCACATCCACCAAGTCACACTTGCCTTGTAGATTACTCCTATAAAAGGATTCGGTCACGGTAGACACTTGTGCACCCGTGTCCAACAGACACTGCACTTCCACCCCTTGTAACTCAACAGCAGCCTCCGGACAGGTTCCGATTGCTCTCTTTATGAGTGAGCCATCATCCAACTGGTAACCTACGGTGTGGCTCTCCACCGCAGGTTTCTCTAGTTTAAATGGTCTTGATTAACACCTTTTCCAGATTTCTTGCTTTCCTTCAAGCAATCCCTCTGAATATGTTCCAATGAACCACACGTCCAACAACGTCGCTCTTTACGCTGGTTCCTGTGATATGTGGAAGAATTTCCTTCTGTAGTCGTCTTCCCTACTGTTGACATCAGCTGATCTATTTGCTTTTGTTGCCTGGAAATTATATCTTCTTGACGTGTGATGTAAGACTCTTTACCGTATTCAGTCATGGTCTCTTGGGCTGCAGCCACTTTTGTCTTCTGTGCCTTGGCGGATGCCCCTAGCCAGCGAATTGCTCGATCGCGTAGCTCAAAGAATTTCAAATCTGGAAATTCAACATTCAATCGACGAAGCTCACGCCGTAAGCTTTCGTCTTTCACAGACTCCGCAAATCTTCCTTTCAGGGCTCCTTCACGACAAGGTCGGAATGATACATCAAGTTCAACAATCCGGTCATACAAATCTACCAGACCAAGAGAACAGGAAACTAAGTCATCCTCTCCCTGAACATACGAGTAGAATTTCTGTTGCAGTGTCGGTAAATCATCACCATCACCAAAGACGCGAAAGAGAACACGAAAAATCTCTTCTGGATCTCCCCTAACAGACTCACCGCGACCAAGTATCTCCTGTTTTGCTGGACCACCCAAATGTTCCAGGATCAATGCGGCTGATCGATCCAAACTCAACCTATGCGCTTCTAAGTGACTGCGCACATCTGCGACCCACTCGCGTATAGACAAATCACCTGATTTACGAGGACGGTCTCTGAATTTGTCCAACTTTTTACTTGGAAGAACAACGAATTGCTTGCTCTCATACGCTTGAGCCATCTCGTTTGCCTTCTCCTGCTGAGATCGAATAACCTCATCCTGCTCCTTCATTTTGATTCTTAGCTGCTCGAGCTCAGCAGACAATTTGTTAAGAGCTGTCTCCGCCATTATTACGATATTACCCAGACATTTGACAAATAATGCATGTGATAATAACAGTACCAAATAACATCAACATATAACATATGACAGTTAAATGAGATACCTAGGTAACTAATCTGTTAATTACCTACCAAACCTTCTGTGAAAAGTTGATCAAATTCCACCAACGACATGAATTTAGATAGTCCACTGTATCCATATTTTCACCGACAAATGAACAGTTCAGTTTCCAGCATCAACACAGTCTATCTTTCCAGTCTCTTCAGCAACACGCAGTCCAAGCAGAGTCTGGTACCCGAATGTACTACACAATTGTTCACAGTCAATTGGACATCTCCCAAACGGCACACAAAAACATCAACGGTCTTGGACATCTTGCCACCAGGGGTATTTAGACCAATCCCACTTCTGACACCATGTAAACCCTAATGGCCGCTAGGGTTTGTTAAAGAACTGACACCAAGTCCATAGTTTGAGCATGAGGATTCTGTCTTTAATCTCCCAGTAGGAAGGATGAAAAATACCTACAAAAGGCAATGGACGGACAATTGTGAATGACAATTCAGTACTTAGTCAACAATATCCGAACATGTACCGTTACATAACATAGGCAAAGTTATCACTACTATGCAATGTGTTGTATATGAATTATTGTTTACCAAGGCAGATCATGTGACCTTACTGAATAACAAGTATCAAGTCTGGGATCTTTTACAGAATGAAACTCACTGGGACTTATTCCCACTACTCTATATACTGTAAAGAACATCTGAACATTGAATAATGTAACTATGTGAACACCGAACTTCAGAAATAAAGTTACTATTATCTGTATTGTATCATAGGACTTCTTGTTGTTAATTATTTCTACTCAGCCTATATTACTTAATAATAATATAGCATGAGGGGTCATGATAGACTTACCCCCAGTAACTTGCTTAAAGGCGGTCAACTGGTCACACACCATTTACCATTTCACCAGAATATCACCACATGGCCTACAGACAAAACAATATTCAATAATAAGAGTAATGACTAGATACAATGGCTGATCATACACAGCTGTGACAATTATCTCATATACAAGGGTGATATTAATATCTCGTAAATATTCCGTCCGAAGGACAGGTTTTCAAACCGTAAAAGTCAAGATACAAGCACAAACCTACAGTTTGTTAAAATAAACTTTCCCCATCCGACGGTCCGGTTTACAGTTCAAAATAACTTTTCCATCCGAAGGACGGGTTTTACTTCAGATGTGTTATCTCTACAATTATTACAGTAATTCACACTAATACGGTTGCACACAATACTAGTTCATCTCACAAATCCTTCACTAGTTCCCAACATTTAATTAATCCATGATACATAAATCACAGAGAAATCTGGGCTACATTTCAGTACATCATCAGTAACCATGGTAACTATTTACCTTCATTGTTGTTGGAAAACGCCATAAAAATGAATGAAGTAATTCAGCACGCAGTCACAGATATAATTCCATATCCTGGCAGCTATATAGCAACACACCAGATCACACCACAACACATCCGGACAGTGGGGGGTGGCTTAGTTCAACAAGCTGAACCCTGCTGACATTTAATTTTGTGATATTGACAACGCAGGGTTCAGCCGTTGAACCGAAATTTCCTATCGCAAAATTTTCGGCCTCCCGACCTAGGTAACAGCGGGTGGATTTGGGCTCACAAAAATCGATAATACCTACCGCTTTGCACTCGCTTGGATAGAATACATATTTGCCTACTTCCCTGGCCATTTATTTTATCCGTCCAGCTTCTTTAATTTCCATAAACGGCAAAAGAAAAAAAAATCATCGCGGCTGATCTTCCAAAAACGAAATCGGCCGCCATTTTATCACGTGACCCTGAATCTCGCGTGATGTTATTCTAAATTCAGGATTACACGAGTCGAAGAACTGAATCCGCTCAGTCGATCCAGTCGCTTAGGAGATGAAAAATCCCGTGAATCACCTTTTCCAGTATGTGCCTTCTATTATGCTTGATACCTATAGTTACAATTTTACATTTAAAAGCAGATAATTTGACAGCCTTATGAGTGAGTCGTTTCCGACCTTCCCGTCTACAGTCCCGAAATTACAATCGAGGTACGATCAGTCTCGTGTCACCATAGTGATATTTTCAAAATGGTGGCATATTTAGTTTTTGGAAGATCAGCCGCGATGATTTTTTTTTCTTTCGCCGTTTATGGAAATTAAAGAAGCTGGACGGAGAAAATAAATGGCCAGTGAAGTAGGCAAATATGTATTCTATCCAAGCGAGTGCAGAGCGGTAGGTATTATCGATTTTTGTGAGCCCAAATCCACCCGCTGTTACCTGGGTCGGGAGGCCGAAAATTTTGCGATAGGAAATTTCGGTTCAACGGCTGAACCCTGCGTTGTCAATATCACAAAATTAAATGTCAGCAGGGTTCAGCTTGTTGAACTAGGGGGTGGCTATGTGTACAAAAATAATATAAAAAAATAATTAAAAATATTTCCTCTCATCTACCGATCTGCACAAAGCAGCATACTAATTTACAATATTAATTCCATAGAAAAATAATGTATTACGTTACGATCAGACGGCGATAACTACAATATGCGACAGATTTCTATCAGACCAAGTCCTTGCATACTGGAAACACGTGGAACGTAATTCGCGCTCAATTTGACGGACACAAAAATGCATATACTTATCTACATCAATGAATTTAAACTCTAACAATTGGGCCACTATTGTGCGAGAGTTACAAGCTTTCAAGAGAACAATAATTCAATTGAAGATACTCACAAGAGATTACCGGAAAATCGAAAACAACAGCGTAACTTTCGTCTGCGTACCGTCAGAATAGAAAATGGCGGTGGGTGACGCTTTACCCACGCTACGGAAACTGCCGACTAGACACTTCGGAAGCACCAAAAAACCCTCAGACGTGCATGAATTGTACACTCCGACTCGAAAATATAACACGGCTTTGAATACAATACTAATATATTGTGCCACCTATCACACATGTATGGTGTTGCCTGATAGCTCTTAAATACACAGGATATACATGACGTCATGACTGTTATAATGTGGTGAAATCGCTAAAAATCAAATATCATCTACACCACGACATACGAACAACTCTAACAGGCTATTTTGTCACTTTAATCTACTTCCGAAAACTTCAAACGTTATGAATCATAACTTTTCATTTCTTAATATGAAGGACTCCTTGGACCAAAAAGATCTTCCAGCAGTGTGGATATGTTACCACACAACACCAGGTTAAATGGCGTTTTGGTCCAAGGGATCCTTCGCGTCTAAATGCGTGTCTGAAGGACGCGATTTAGACCCTTTTTTTCACGAAATAGCACAAGCTGTGGATTTCATTTTCATAACGCAATCGCAATAAAACTTTCAGATATTGTATACTTATATTTTCTCTTGCCGTTACATTAAAACATAAGTATTTTTAGGACATTTTATTTTTTCGATTTCAACCGCACCACGTATAGGCCAAAATCCCGCCTTACCGTACCATCACCTTTCACGAAAATCGAAAAAGCCGTTGGAAAAAATCATGTCAGAAAGGTTAATAATGTTCATAACTACAGCGCCATCTAGTGATCCAATAAAAACACGAAAACGCAACCAGAAAAATTCCCCAGACCTAGCTAAATAGCAAACAAAATTTATCAAAAAATCTCCAACGGTTTCAGAGATATGGACGTTTGAAATGGCGACGGCGGCGGAGTAGTTTCCCGGTAATACATAAGATCATCCACGTTGTGGAAATGCTCGAATAATACCCACCGCGGTGAAAATAATATCCACCGCGGTGGGAATAATTTTCACCGTGGTGGATAATATTCCCACCGCGGTGAAAATTATTCCCACCGCGGTGAAAATTATTTCCATCGTGGTGGATATTATTTCCACCACGGTGAAAAACAAGAGGTTCCGCTTTGACCCTTGGGTTGCCGCTCCAGCATGAAGGCTATGCTGGTTGTTTCTTTAAGCAAAAACATACCTCTCCCCCAACCTCCCACCTTGCCTTGAGTGGGCACATTATTTAAGGGAAAGTGCTATAAAATGAATGTAGCAATAAGTATCCTAAACAAAGCTGTGCATCTAAAATATTAATTGCGAAGAAGCGACTTTCATTGTTGCTGTAGCCCAGTGAGAATTTATATAGCAATAGTAGTTCTGTACATACATGTAACAAAGATGGACATCAGAAACAGATGGATGCACACAAACAAATCAAAACCTAATAAGATGAGGCGGTCATCACGATGAAGCTTTCATCCAATTTCGGGAAAATTCCGTCCAGTAGTTCTCCAGATATCTTGAGGACAAGGCCTATGCATGTACAAGTAGACAGGCGAGTGAACACCCAACACGCGCACACCAAAACAGAATCAGATGCGGCGGCCATTCCAATAAATATCCCATTCAAGTCTGGTGAAGTTCCGTCCAGTAGTTCTCCAGATATCTTACAGATAAGGCCTGTCTATACATGTAGAAGTAGATGGACAGGTGGACGGACAACAGACCCGGACGAACGCATGCTTGCATACCGACACCTAATCAGATGAAGAGCCCATTGCAATGAAGCTTCCATCCAAGTTTGGTGAAATTCCGCAAGGTAGTTCTCCAGATATCTTGCAGATAAGGCCCAAGTAAATGGACGGACGGATGGACGGACATGAACGAACGCTCGCACACACACCAAAACCTGATCAGATGAGGGGGCTATCCCAATGACGCTTCCGTCCAAGTTTGGTGAAATTCTGTCCAGTAGTTCGCAAGATATCTTGCAAACAAGGCCTGTATATACATGTACAAGTAGATGAGCGGACGGATGGACACCGGACACGGATGAATGCACGCACACACACCAAAACCTGATCAAATGAGGGGGCCACCCCAATGAAGCTTCCACCCAAGATTGGTGAAATTCCGTCCAGCAGTTCTCAAGATATCTTGCAGAGAAGGCCTGTATATACATGTACAAGTAGATGGACGGACGGATGGACATCGGACACGGATGAACGCACGCACGCACACCAAAACCTGATCAAATGAGGGGGCCATCCCAATGAAGCTTCCACCCAAGATTGGTGAAATTCCGTCCAGCAGTTCTCAAGATATCTTGCAGACAAGGGCTGTCTATACATGTACAAGTAAATGGACAGACGGGCGGACACCGGACACGGACGAACGCAAACACACACACACCAAAACCTGACCAAATGAGGGGGCTATCCCAATGAAGCTTCCATCCAAGTTTGGTGAAATTGCGTCCAGTAGTTCTCGAGATATCTTGCAGACAAGAAAAGGGGACGGACAGACAGACGGACGGACATCGGACACGGATGAACGCACGCACGCACGCACACCAAAACCTGATCAAATGAGGGGGCCATCCCAATGAAGATTCCACCCAAGATTGGTGAAATTCCGTCCAGCAGTTCTCAAGATATCTTGCAGACAAGGCCTGTTTATATATGTAGAAGTAGATGGACAGGTGGACGGACAACAGACACGGACGAACGCACACACACACACACACCAAAACCTGACCAAATGAGGGGGCCATCCCAATAAAGTTTCCATTCCAGTTTGGTGAAATTCCGTCCAGTAGTTTTCAAGATATCTTGCAGACAAGGCCTGTACATACATGTACAAGTAGATGGACGGAGGGCGGACACCGGACACGGATGAACGCACACACACACACACACACCAAGTTTGGTGAAATTCCGTCCAGTAGTTCTCGAGATATCTCGCAGACAAGAAAAGGGGACGGACAAACAGACAGACGAACACCGGACACGAATGAATGCACGCACACACACCAAAACCTGATCAAATGAGCAGGCGGGGCATCCCAATGAAGCTTCCATCCAAGTTTGGTGAAATTCCGTCCAGCAGTTCTCAAGATATCTTGCAGAGAAGGCCTGTATATACATGTACAAATAGATGGACGGACAGACGGACATCGGACACGGATGAACGCACGCACGCACACCAAAACCTGATCAAATGAGGGGGCCATCCCAATGAAGCTTCCACCCAAGATTGGTGAAATTCCGTCCAGCAGTTCTCAAGATATCTTGCAGACAAGGCCTGTCTATACATGTACAAGTAAATGGACGGACGGGCGGACACCGGACACGGACGAACGCAAACACACACACACCAAAACCTGACCAAATGAGGGGGCTATCCCAATGAAGCTTCCATCCAAGTTTGGTGAAATTGCGTCCAGTAGTTGCGTAGTAGTAGATGGATGGAGGGCGGACACCGGACACGGATGAACGCACACACACACACACACCAAATCCTAATCAATTGAGGGGGCTATCCCAATAAAGCTTCCATCCAAGTTTGGTGAAATTCCGTCCAGTAGTTCTCGAGATATCTTGCAGACAAGAAAAGGGGACGGACAGACAGACAGACGGACACCGGACACGGATGAGCGCACGCACACACACCAAAATCTAATCAAATGATGGGGCCATCCCAATGAAGCTTCCATCCAAGTTTGGTGAAAATCTGTCCAGTAGTTCTCGAGATATCTTGCGGACAAGAAAAGGGGACGGACAGACAGACAGCACAAACACCAGATGTCTCCCCACAACATAGTTGGGGGAGACATAATTATTCCCACCGCGGTGGATATTATTTTCACCGCGGAGGATATTATTTTCACCGTGGTGGGTATTATTTTCTGTTTTTTGCTATTTCTGACGTTTCGAGGTTTTCGATAATTTCCAGTGTTTTCATGTGGTGGTTTGAATTGTTCTAGTCTTTGAAAATGAATTTCCAGCGTTTTCATATGGAAATGGTTGCAGTTTCTTGAAAATGAATTAAAAAATTAAAAAAATCGGAGATAAATTTTGAAAAATCGAAAATGAATCTAAGAGGATGACAAGAAAAGAGAGAAAATGCTATAGTGAAGTCTTGAAGATTAGAGAAAGGCAGAAAATTGGGAAGATCAATGCGTGGCCCTAAGCCACTGTAATCTGACGCCTTTCAATATTTCGCCCACTGCTGACACGATTTCAAACAATTTGCCACATCTTGTGGATACTGGGTCAGTAGTAGTTCCATTGCAAGGAAAGGGTTTTTTAACTATGTAATATTGGAATATTTCAAGACCATGAAAAGCAACGCCATCTACCTTGGTAATGTTGTACTTTTTCTCTACCGGGAGTAGAAATTTTATGCAATTACACGCCATTTTGTATTTGCGGCAATACATCTCCATTATAAGTACGGCATTTGGTTAGTATACTTTGCCATTATACAATCTGATCCTTCATTGCAACCTGGGGAAGTTACAACTGGAGCTGTAGTTCGCTGCTTGCTTGTTTTCTCATATTACATTAGACTTTCTGGTGTCAATACAAACCTTACATTTCCCTTGGTACTGTTGGTCACGGAGCAGATAATGTGTGATAACTAGTTATCCGTAACAATGATCAGACCCAGTAACTAGTTGGGAAGCCAGAAAGTTATTCACTGTCTGCAATTTTTCTGGGTCCACCTTCAGAACAAGCCGAGACCAAATATCCTAGGTTCAAACCACTTTCAATAGACAACTATGTCAT
>JAVTVY010030181.1:0-12076 GCA_036873755.1 Hanleya hanleyi | reverse complement strand
AAAAACCAAGCTTTCGATTCTATTGTTCGACTTCCTCCTTTGCAAACATAAAGTTTCTGAGTAAAACAAACCTCTCTGACTTTCTGAGTAAAACAAAACTCTAATGAGTATATATTCTAAAGGCAAACGTTAAGACGGAAATGTGACAATACTTTAGGTGTTGATTATCGGGAGGATCAGAGAGACAGCCCATAAAACCTGAGACTGAAACTGTTTCGTCTGTTGAAGAAAACAGCGAACTATCTGTTCATGAAATTAAACAGAAACTTGTGGCACTCGGTGTTTCAACAAAACTAAGAAAGAAAGAAAAACTTCTGTCATTGCTGAATAGATTGAGTTCATGATATGGCACAATTTACTGCGAAATTTTTGCATTCATTGGTCAAAATGAGTGCAAAGTGTCATATATTGTACATACATGTACTATTTGTAAATAAAACAACACCCATATAATCGTTTGTTACAATCTTCTATTTTGCATTGAAGTGGTTTAATTATATAATGATTGGTCAGAAACGACTTCGCCTCGTGCAATACACAATTGGAATCCATGCTTAATCCGCCCAGCAGGTATCGTCACCTGTCACCAGGTCTCCGCGTTAATTGCCACCGACCGGCCCCCCACTTAATCACTCTAGCTGAACCCCTTATAGAGTCTTTCTCTAAAAATTCTCAAACTTTAAATTGAAATGGAAGCAAGAAGATATTTAATAATTAGACCAAATAAAGACCCCTGAGATAGAACACGATATGGTTTGTATAACGCCATGCTGGCAAATATCGTTGGCTGAACGGTGTTTTACCTATAAACGTTTAAAAGTGAGCTACTTTCGGCTTTTTCGTGAAAACCTATGCTAAGGTATAGGTAGAAAATGCAAATTGAACCCTCATTCTTAAATCAAATTGGAAGCAAGTAAAACATTTTCCATGGGAAAATAAAATAGCACATCGTATGGATATACTATTCGAAATTAACTTAATATGCTGGCAAATGTTGTCACCCTAACAGAAATGCTCGATTTTCAGCTTAGAAAAGCACGGTCCTATCTAATCCAGGTTAAATTTCCCATGCCATGTTGAGCAGTGGAGTCGATCTGCGCCAGACAGAGTTGTCGTCCCTTACTACTCGAAGTTGGACATGTTCTAGATAGTCCATGAAATTGACACTAATTCATCGAAATGCGGTGAGCTAAAGTCCGTGTTCCGCATTTTATATTTTCGGAGACAAGTCCTCTTTTTACATACACCCACCCATGACTTGATGGGCAGGCTCGATAAGCCGGAGACCGATATTAGCCCTTTTGGACCTTGTTGATAGGAGTTTCCTATTTTGGTTTAAGTAGTTTATTTCGAGACATGGGGGAGCGAAGTAAGCAAAGCTTATCAATACGTCTTCCCAATAAAAAAAAGTACAATATATCAATTGAACCTCGAAAATAAATATAAATACTTATAACAAATTAGGCGGCGAAGGAATATACAAAATGCATTTGAAGCTCATGACAGAGAGTAAACATTGTGATTTGTTTGAGACCCTGTGTGCTGAAGAGATGAATGAACACGATCAGCTTGCTGAGTACATGGTTTCTGGGCATCAAGTGTCGAAATAGTAATTTTAAAGTTCAATACTTAAGTAAAACGTTTCGAATCCGCTATGAATTTCCCAAACATACTTGAATGGTGTTGTTAGTGTGTTTGACTTTTTCTGGATCACCGTATAATAGCACTGAAGCAGGAGGAACTATTAGAGAACTATATATATTATTAAGTGTATTTACCAATATGGTTCTTTGATCGACAAATTGAGGACAGTGAAAGACAAAGTGATCGACTGTTTCGTCAAAATATCCGCAATTGCAAGTTGTTGTATTTCTCAGGAAATTATTGAACAGGTGTCTGTTAAGATTACTGCAACCATTGCGGAGGCGACACAATATTATATTTCCTTTACGTGTACATAAACAGTGCTAAGACGGTGGGATGGAGACTTGTGTCATGTTCTGCAGCTGGCGTTTAAAAATTGGCAGAATAGGACAGTTTTTGACTGTGTAAGATAGTAAATTCCACTCGCGTAATGTTGCTGGATGAAATGAATTTCGGAATAGTTTCGTGCGACATCTGTAGGGGGTTAACTGTGATGCGTTTCTGATGTTGTATGGATTGCGTTCCCCAATGCGAGCTGAGAGATGAGCGTACAAAGAGGAAGGTGCCATACCATTAATAATGTTATATAACATAATAAGTCTATGGACTTGTCGTCTGCGAGACAGCGTTTCAAATCCAGCTTCCAAATATAAGGTTTCTGAACTAACACTGCATGTGACTCTGGAATGGCAAACCCGACAAAGTGAAAAGATTACAAATCACTCAAGATTATAAACATGGTGGCTTGCGAATGGTCAACATAGTACCTTTCATAAAATCACTGAAGGTGTCGTGGATACGAAGACTTATTTTCGAGAACAAAAAATGGAAATATCTTTTCAATACCGATACGTATATAAGTATATGCACCTTGGGAGCGCAATGGTTAAAGAGTGAAGGAAATAATATAACGAATCCTTTTTGGAAAAATACTCTGGATGCATGGTATGCACTGCAAAAGAAAACGAAAATTAGATCTACAAATGATATATATAACGAACCTTTATGGTTTAATCCAAATTTTAATCAATCGACGCATTTTATAAAAAACTGGTATGACAAACAAATCCGTTATGTAAGAGATTTAATTGATGCAAATGGCAATTTCTTCACCTTTGATCAATTAAAATCAATGCATACTATAAAAGGAACATATCTAGACTATGCAAAATTGTTGAGAAATATTCCGAAAGAATGGCAAAATAGAATACTTTCAGATACTACAAACATACCTAAAACAAGTCACACAATTACTGTTCATCTGCAACTTTTGGCAGGGCAGAGGAAGGGAGGTAGAAAGTTCTATGATATCTTAAATTATGAACCAAATGTACAACCACCTTCTCAAATAAAATGGGAAGTTATTTTAAATATGAACTCTCGTATAAATTGGGTGGATGTCTACAAAATTCCATTTCACTGTACAATGCACACAAAACTTCAAGAGATACAGTTCAAAATATTACACAGAATACTAGTTACAAATTCGTTCCTGTATAAAATATCAGTTAAAGACGAGGATACGTGTGATTACTGTTTCAGTGAAAGGGAGACTATAGAGCATTTATTCCTTACATGTACTAAAGTAAAAAAAATATGGTGTGATTTAGAATATTGGCTAAAACAGGTGGGATTACAAGGAGGGATAACTAATGATAAAATAATTTTGGGATGGGGAAAGGACCAATGTGCTACCAACACACTGATGCTTTTGACAAAAAAATATATTTACAATAATAAATTCTCAAATACAGAGCTCAATTTCAAATCACTTCTCTGTATATTTTCGGACCAGTTTTCAATTGAAAAATACACGGCGTATAAAGACAACAGAGTAGACAAATTCAATAAAAAATGGGCCCTGTTTCAAAATATATTCAAAACATGATCAGTGTGTTGAAAAAAAAATCAGTGCGATGTTGCTTGTGCATGCATATATATTGCTCTTATATCTAGATATCTTTTAATAATTTGTGCAATGAAAGCAAGTGCAGTATAGTTATATTTATAGACATATGTAAGTATAGTAATATATTTATAGACATAATGTGCATGAGTGAGTGTGAGAGAAGAGTGAATCTGTATATGTGTAATATATATTCCAAATGAAATAAAAAGATTATAAAAAAAAACACTGCCTGTGACGCCACTTATCGCTCTGAGTGTGTCTTTTTGAATATTTTCAAGTCTTATCACATAAGATTGTGGAATATTATCCCAGACGACGTCTGCATATTCTAGACTTGGTCTAATAAAACTCTTATACATAATTTCAAGGCATTTACGATCTTCCACGTGGTCGTTCCAGTTAGCCTTAGTGTTAAGGATCAGACCGAGATGCTTATGACTACGTGACGGTTGAAGAGTTGAATTTTGAAATATTATTGGAAAAGATGAACGGATATATGCCTCAAAGAAGCGAGAAGAGAAACTGTTTTCGCGGCATTAAAATCGACCAACCATGTCTGCGCCCAGTCAGAAACAATGTCTATATCGTGATTGATGGATGGCAGTTGGTTAAACAGATTATCAGATATGATGTACAAACAAGTGTCATCAGCAAAAAGACGTATGCTGTTAATGACATTAGCAGGTAAATCGTTTATAAATAATACGAACAGAAGCGGACCAAAAACAGAGCCTTGTGGCACACCTGCTTCTAAACATAACACAGTGGATTCTTTTCCCTGGTTCACCACCCGCTGACAACGATTTTGTAAATAGCTTTTGAACCATAGCAAAATGCTTCCAGTAATACCGAATTGTTGTAGTTTTTTAAGTAAGCCGTTATGCCACACTCTAGCAAAGGCCTTTGATATGTCAAAGAATAGAAAGAGTACTTCTTTCTGTTCGTCAAGTGCCTTTGTCAAGTCAAAGTAAATATCAAGTAACTGTGTTACAGTGGATTGCGACGGGAGAAAACCAGATTGGCTCGGTGTTATGTCGTACCGTATGTAATTATAAATGTACTTGAACACGACCCTCTTCATGACTTTACTCAGACAACTTAATAGTGATTTGGGACGGTAGTTACAGACAAGATTTCGTTCACCTTTTTACCCCTCGGCCAATTTTGGCCATGGGGTATTGTCTTCGTCTTGTACGTCCGTACGTCCGTACGTGAGCGAGATAGCCGGAAAACGGTTCCACTAAAGAATTCCAAATTTGGTATGCTTATTTACCTAGTCAAGGACCAGAAGCTTATTGAATTGGGACCAGATTGGATGGAAACCTTGGCGGCCATCTTTAATTTTATGCAAAATGGGTAATGATCCATATCTCGGAAACCATTCAACTGTTCAATACGAAAGTTGGTATACATCATCAATACATCAAGCAACTTTAAATGAATTACCAAACCGGCTTTTCTGATTGGCTGGAGATCCTGGAAGCCATCTTTAATTTATGCGAAATCGATAATGATACATATCTCTGTTACCATTCAGTTGTTTTATATGAAAGTTGGTATACATCATCGATACATCCAGATACTTTGAATCGGGACCTGATTGACCGAAAATCTTGGTGGCCATCTTTAATTTATGCAAAAACTTTAATGATATATATCTCCGATACCATTTAAGTGTTCTATACCAAACTTGGTATACAGCATCGATGTATCAAGAGACTTGCAATGAATAACCACATCAGTTCCTCTGAGTGGGGAAAAGGATGGGCGGCCATCTTTAATTTATGCAAAATCATTAATGATGTCGTTCTCTGATACCGTTCAAGTGCTTGATGTAAAATTTGATATATATCATCGATGCATCGAGAGACTTACAACAAATGACAGTTCTGGTTTCTCTGATTGAGCGGAACCCTTGGTGGCCATCTTTAATTTATGCAAAATCTTTAATGATGTATATCTCTGATACCATTTCAGTGTTCTATACGAAACTTGGTATATCATCGATGCATCAAGAGACTTATGACAAATGACAGTTCTGGTTTCTCTGATTGGGCAGAAACCTTGGTGGCCATCTTTAATTTATGCAAATCTTTAATGATGTATATCTCTGATACCATTTCAGTGTTCTATACGAAACTTGGTATAAAACATCAATGTATCAAGAGACTTTGAATGAATAACCACAAAAGTTCCTCTGAGTGGCGGGAAGAATGGGCGGCCATCTTTAATTTATGCGAAATCATTAATGATCTCTATCCCTGATACTGTTCAAATGCTCGATGTAAATTTCGGTATATATCATTGATGCATCAAGAAACTTATGTAATGAATACCGGTTTCTCTGATTGGACGGAAACCTTAGGGGTCATTTCTAATTGCAAATTTTTTGATAATCTGTATATTTGTGACTTGACTGCTTGGTGTTCCTGACATCTTGGTTCGAATTGAATACATTATGAATGTACCCAGAGCCGAGGGGTTTTCAGATGCGCAGCTTCGTATTTATACAATGGTGTCACATTAGCAACTTTCCATTCTCTCGGATAAGTCGATGTTTTCAATGAGTGATTAAATAAACGAGCAAGAATTGGAGAGAGAACGTGTTTACCTTCGGACAAACATTTCGGACTTGGTCTGGACCAAGCGCTTTGGACGTATCTAAATTAGAAATAATGTTGTCGACGTCTGTAGTATCTACAGTAAACATATCTAAGGTATTTTCCGTGTAGATTGATATAGGTGGCAACGGAGTGTTGGAATCATCAATTCTGGTAATATTAGCAAAGAAACCGTTTAAAATTTCGGCTTTCTCACTGCATTCGTATGCAAAAGAGCCGTCCACTTTCTTAAGATGTGGAACGTCATTAAAATTATTGTTCGAATCTTTCAGGAATGATTTGCTGAGTTTCCACCACTGTTTAGAACCAACTCGACCAGTCTCAATTTTCTGTGCTGTTTTGGTTTTAAATTCCTTTTTAGTAGAGCAAACGAGAGCATTTACCAAATTTCTCTGTTTTTTAAAACGTTCAATATCATTTGCAGAATTGGTAATTCTAGAATGCTTAACAAATTTAACCCTGATTCTCATATCATGTTTTATTTTGTGTGTCATCCATGATTAATCGCCTGGATGAATGCAAATGTATTTGTTGGGGATAGATTCTCTAGCTGCTCTCATAATAACTGATGTAATAACTGATGTAATACAGTCACACCAAATATCCACGTTATTATCGTCTGACAGGACTTCCCATTCGGCGTTTACAAGATGTTGTCTAAATATGTCCCAGTCGGTTTTCCGTAATTTCAGATCAAACGTCTGAAGCTAGGCCTTTTCGGGATACATGATTTTATGAGGATAAAAACTGGAGAATGGTCGGTACAAAAAGGTACAAGAACGCCGCTATCACAGACGAGTTGAGCCATATTACAAATGATTGGGTCTAAAAGAGAATTTGAAACGGGTCGAGTTGGTTCAGTTATTAGTTGATTAAGTCATAAGGAAGTTATTATGCCACGTAGGTGAAACTTGGAAGCACTCAGAAGATCATCGTTCAGGTCACCGATAATTACAATGTTTTTCCCAGGATTAGAATTCCGGACAACAACACTTCCCCTATTTTAGGGATAAAGTCCGTGTTCCGCTTTTCATATTTTTGGGACAAATCCTCAATTTACATGCACCCATCAATGACTTGATCGCCCTGGACGAGCGCTCCAATTTGACACCTCACTCGACCCAATCGGTTGACTAGGGCTCCTCTCGCCCCCAAAATGTCCCAAAGATTGGCGAAGATTGCCGGAGAAATTCCCCCGGCTCCCGAGTATTTGGGACTACATTCTGTCCGCCGAGGCTTTCCCCCCGCGACCGCATCGCCGCCAGACCGCATCACCGCGGAGGAATACATGCCCCAAAGGTTACGCGACCGGAAGTCCCGGAACTATAGTGACCTTAACCTCTTGATCACGTGACCTCCCCAAAAATGACGAAAGGTCAAGTTGACTATATTCGTCCTTTACGTACTACTTATGTCTTCACGTTGTGCATTTTTAGGCGTAGCCTCTATACACAATTAGGCGCATTTCCACAGTTAGACGCAAATTTTCTACACGATTAGGCGCAGTTCCACAATTAGGCGCAAAATGATTTCCACGATTAGGCGCAGTTCCACAATTAGGAGCATATTTCTCACACGAATAAGCGCATTTCCACAATTAGGAGCAAATCTCCTACACGATTAGGCGCAGTTCCACAATTAGGAGCATTTTTCTACACGATTAGGCGCAACGAAAAATTAGGCGCAAGATCGTTAAAATGATTAGGAGCAGTTACATGATTAGACGCAGCCTCCTTACACGATTAGGCGCATTTACACAAATAGGCGCAAATTCCGTACACGATTAGGCGCAGTTCCACAATTAAGCGCAAATTTGGTACACGATTAGGCGCAGTTCCACCGTTAACCGCAAATTTCCTACACGATTAGTCGCAACACGTTTTTAGGCGCAATTTTGTTACACGATTTGGCGCTGACACGATTAGGCGTAAATACACGATTAGGCCCCCCACAAGGGCCTCGTGAGGCACAAAGTGCAATTTTGTTGTTGTTGTTTATCTGCAAATCCGCTCATCTCGATGGGTATCTTTCACTGGTTCTCACAGTTGCCTGGCCTGTGTTATATTCGGTGGTCGAAGTCTACGTATAGTTTTTTTCAATAAATTATGGAAATTAATACAAACATATATACAGATATTTTTTTAAATAGATTTTTTTATAAGTGTATTTCTCTTTCATCTTAGGCTCAATTAAAGTCATTCTCTAAAATGTGAAGCCGAGTTAATACAGTTTTTAATTATCTACCAAACCCTGTCCTCTATGACATAGAATAAAAGAGAAGTTGGGAATAGAACCGCTCAACACAGTCATTTCTAAACATCAAGTTGTACATAAGTATTTTTACTTACTCTGTACAAGCTGAGGGCATTTTTGTGGCTTTTGAAAATTTTGAGATTTTTGCGTGTCTGTCCATATTTAACTAAGCGACGTCCAAGCGAGCTAATGTACGCGCGTTATATTCATATCAAATATGGTGCGGCTTGTGTTCAATGAGGCTTGGAATGTTTATACAATTAATTTTCTTCTCACTGTTACACAATGAAATTAAGTTTCAAATCATTTGATTCATCTCTTCGATGTAGATTGTTATGTTTCATTCGAGGAAATAATTTTAAAAGATACATATGACATTTTCTAACTTTATGGCTGGAGTTGTATCACAAAGAGCAAACGGCGTAAACATGCTTTCCCATCTCACCCACGCTCATATGGGTATCGATCGTTCCTATTCGAGGACACACTAACTGATGACCTCGTTCAGAGCCAGTGATTTGCTCGCCCTCCACCCCATTGGATATCAGTTGATTCCTAAGGAAATAAACATTACACATGTAATGACCACCTGCCGAGTGATACATGTGTGAATCGGTCAGACATTTCCAAGGATGCCAATTTCTAACTTAAAACAACCATGCCGGATTTCATTGCTTCACTGAGAATAATTGGATCTAACTTTTACAAAGCCTGCAGCTCCCAATAGCTCCTGGATCTAGAACACATAAATGAAGGGACCTAGTTTATCGGTGCTATGGAAAAAATATCATGTAGAATGGGATTGTGTGGATAATATCCTTGGAAGTTGAAGTCCTGCTGCATGCTTCACAAACATCATCAAAAGTGAAAATTATCTCCCTTGACCAGGTAAGGACTTGAATGTGTGTCTAAAATGATTTAGCTTCTAGAAACAGACTTCATTTCAAATTTTAATTCCAATTCTGCTACATGTACATAACACAAAGAATACCTGGGTAATATTACAACAATACCATGGCGTTATATATTGTTATGATTGACTTAACTTTAGCTGCTGAAGATATTTCTAATTTGAGATCAATGAACAATCATACTAGATTTCATAACTTCATTTATTTTCACAATAAGCAACATAATCGAGATTAGCAAGTGAAGACTGAAGTTTTAAAACATAATATAATAAACAGCATGGGTCTCCTTCAGTTTATTGTAGACAAAAATACCCATGAATATATGTTACCATGATTCAGTCATGATATTACCTGTAATATATTGATGTCGACAAGGTATAAACATAATTATTTGATAGTATTAATAATTGCATGTTGTTTATGATTAACATGAACTTTTTATTTGCTGCGTGGAATTCAGTCATTTGTTCCATAGGGGCAATATTCTCATCAGTCATCACCATTCAATGTGAAGGTGATACATGTACAAGTCCATGGTCATTGATACAGTAAGGTGAAGGCGAAGGTGACCTGTAACACCAGTATACAAAATTATACCGAGCGCATTGAATCCTCATCATATGATGTTGAGACAGATCAGAACGAAGTGTCGGTAAAATCAGGTGTGTTTTGAAGAGCATTCTCTCATCAGTGATGATGCTATACTGTACACATACAAAATATGAAGTGTTGATGTGTTGGGCCTATAGCACAAAATCACAAGCAAGTTGGTACAACAACTAGGCACACGGTGTCTCATTTCTGCCGCTAACGTGTCGATTTGGGGGAGGGGATCCTCTCAGGGGGAGGTGGGGGTGGGATGGGGCCTAATGTCTCCAGCACTTTTCCAGATTTTCCATCAATATACTCTATTCCATACCCCAATATTTCAAGCACGTCAAATCAAACAAAAATTATTTGCTGGGAATGTGACTTTCACATCCCTGTCTGGACATGCTAGTGAGGAACCCTCAATCCCAGATTAATTACCATTGATGAAGCTAACGTCCAACAAATGCAAAATTGAGCTTGGCATCCGGCCGTATGTTATTCAGTGATGTATTACGCTACGGACCCTGTTGCCTCGACGGAGGTCTTTGCGCTCATCCAGCGCTTGTTTTTATTATAACGACTCGCTCACTAATTCACCAAATGTTACAGACGAAAGTGGTTTTCAAATGAACAGTAATAATGAAAACATGACTGTGTCAAGTAGGATAGTGTTTTTTTCTAATCTGGTGCTAATGTTGGTATAAGAATCAAGGCTCTGGGTTATGGACGCGGAAATTATTTAATGGACGACAGCTGACTACTCAATGACGGACTAAACGATTGTATATAACATGAGATACATACTCTGGAAAAAATGACTAGGAAATTCATTGGATAGGAATGTATTTAAAGAACATCATCCTGTATTGGTGACACCACTGAAAACTGTTGATCGCTTCTCTCTCGGTGGAAACCATCTTGTATATTTATTATTTTATTTCATACAGATTTGGAAGTGCTGCTAACTGTCATATAATAAAAGATATTTCGATTATTGACGCGGAAATTCTTTTATGGACGCCGGCTGAATACTGAATATCAGATATGACGCTTGTCAGTTAAGAGTTTCGCTAGAGTACAATCCACTAGGCAACAGTATACTCCCATAATGTCTACTCCTCTTGCAAGCAAGACAGTGAAATATATTGATAGATAAATATATAGACAAAGTCTGATTCACGTATATTTCTGTTGAAGGCGGGGGACACTTGTGTCAGGGATTACGTGAGATTTCCGGGAGCGGCCGTGTTTTTGGAACAGTCCGCTATCGAGGAGAGAAAATACCAATATGGAGAATACACATCTCAGGGATAGAAGCTGCATATAGCACCCTGCGTTACCTAGAGAGCGGATCCATGGACGAGGCCTCACAATTGAGTAGTACGTCACTCCGGACGTCATGATAGACGCGCACAAGAATATCAGTCACAAATCTAGCCGCGACAAGCCTGATTACGTCATTTTAGAAGACGTTGAAGGGTTGTAGGCATCTGTGAAGGCAGAATATGATACTTTGGATGCATCCAGTTACAGATGAATACTTTTGAGTTTGTACACACGCTAAAACTGCGCTGTTGGTTTTTTTTTAGGCTGACATATCTCTTAAGGATAAAATGTGTAAGGTGACTTGGTCCGTAAGCTATATTAAAGTTACAGGAAAACTTCAGAGATGAAGATAACGGTTTGGAAGAAAAGTAAAAACTGCTAATAATTGCATGGCTCTAACCACACCTGGATATCGCAAAACGGAGTTAGTTATACAAGCAAAATATGTTGGCTAAACCATTTTCAGAAGGACAGCGGAGAGTATTCATTTTAAATTACAATATGCGCTGTTAGAATGGGTCAGTGTAACTATTTCGACAAACGACCTCATTATTTACTAGTGAGGATCGACTGGTTGGGACTGACCGTAGGTCAGGATGAGAAGACGTATCTTTTTTTTTAAATCTGAAAATAGGGGAGTACCAGAATGGGACAATTTTCTATAAAATGCCTTTGTACGAGATTTTCTATCTGAGAATGAATGCCCCTTTCGAGGAAAACTGAGTAGATTATATTAATCTCGATTACTATAGAATATAAATCAATTCATACCCATTATTTCGTATTCGGAATAAATTGATATTGATAAACAACTGAATACT
>JAVTVY010030180.1:0-11833 GCA_036873755.1 Hanleya hanleyi | reverse complement strand
TTTCCAGATAATAGGTTGAGGATGCATTCAGCTTCTCGTCAAATTTGGTTTGCAGATAATATGCCTTGAGATGTCACTTGGGGTCGCTTCTCGGTTACATAATTTCTATGCTTCACTGCATGGAAACTATATTACAGAAGCAAAAAAACGTTCAGTTCTGAGTTGATTTTAAAACTTGGGAAGGCAGAAAGACCCTTCCGCATCCAACGCGTATGAAGTAGCAGTTGCCTCCCTCATGTATATCCCTCGAGACCAACAATGCTAAAAAATATTGCTGCCATTTCGGCGGGGGACTTAGCATCCTCTGGCTGCTTGTATTCTTTTCTATTGTAACCAAGAACGGACTCCAATGTGGAGAAGTGTCCTAGCTGGGTTAGAAGATAGGGACCGGACACTCTTAGCCACCGGACATTCTTAGCCTCCACGCGGAGACTAAATGGACACAGCAAACAAGTTCATTTGTCTTGTATGCTTAGCATTGTTGTCACATTGAATGAAAAACATAATGCAAATATTTGAACGCTTCCCGGTTTGCTCTCTTTGGTTCGTCCACACATGTGGATATTGAGACTTCATTTACAAATCGGGGCCTAACTCAGACCATGTGAAAATGAGCATCTGCCAAGTATGTTTGTCTCTTTCTCTCTGGAATTGAGAAAGTGACACAACAAAAAGCCTATTTTTCTTGTTTGCTTAGTTTGGGGTTCACCATATCATGCAAAATTTGAACGCCTCCCGATTTACTCCCTCAGTTTGTCCACACATGTGAACATTGAAACGTGATTACTTGAATTACAGCTAATCCAGATGAAGTAAAAATACTGATAATAATGATAATTTAATCATCAGTGAAGTAAATTTGTCTTTTTCACTCATGCAAATGATTGATAACAGCATCATTCCAGAAAATATCCATTAACCCCATTTGGCCTGGGCTTCTGGGGCCGAAATAGCTCCCCCTAATTATTTTTCTTACCCCTTGAGGTAGGGGGCTGAAACTTATCACACTATACCCCTGAGTCAAGCTTTACCAGAAAATGTAAAAAGAAAATCAAAGATGACCGCTTTGATGACGTCACAGTGACGTCATTTTCAAAAACGGCATATTTTGGTCGAATTTTCGGTCACAATTTCCGAATTTTGTATTTATGCAATTTCTCCGCAAACAAATGCATGATAAATCAGTATGTATTTATGCGATGTGAAATAAAGCAGTTTTTGCCCTCTCTTTATCGCGGAAAAGCAGAAATTTTGAAGAAATATGACGACAACATCACTTTTCTGGTATCCCAGGTCGCCGCCATCTTGAATTTACCTATGATCTTCTGCTCGGGAGGTTATGCAAATAGGATCAAAAATGACCCAAATATGATAAACTATAAAGTCAGGGAGTGTCAGCTCTGCATTTTTTGCCGTTCCTGAGGTAGCGCAGGAAGTTTCTTAGGGAGGCCATTTTGCCCAACTCTACCGAGCCTGGTAGGGTTAATGACACTATAAAAAAGGCCGTCACACTACTTTATGTAGTACATTAACAATATAGCATATGACCCCAATGCCCACAATAGTGGACATCTACTGTTCAGGTTTCGCTGTATCTTTATTTATTAAAGAAACAGACCAACAATACATGCTTTACAAATCTTTGGGTATCTAGCATTCCGCCCACCTACAAAGTTTTATTTGTTCCAATGGAACATTTGAAGAAAATTATCCCCAACCCTAACTACAAGGGCTCATTCCCACCTCTCATAGCTCATCTTGAATAGACCGAGGTAGGTCACGTGACCACCAATCTAAGGGATGGTGGACAGATGGTGCCACCTCTTAGTCCTAAGCTGAGGACATACATGCTTGCTCTCAATGAAAGTGCCTGTTCTTGTGTTGGTGCCTGCAACTAATGTCCACGTTGACGCCCGGATCCAAGAGGATTCAACAGCATTAGCACCAAATTGAAAAATCATAATTAAACATGGGATAGTTTCCTACAAGAGATAATCGGTCAACAGTTTTAGATGATGCCGGTGTGCTGCGGTGCACTGTCCTATACACGTCCGGGAGTCCAAGCTGGGGAAGAATGTCCTACAGACAATGTTAATCAGGTACGAGTGTTCTATGGACAACTATCACTTGGGGATTAATGTCCCACCCTGGGGAAGTGTTTCCCTGTTTCATTTGCTGATATGGAGATTATTTAGGTAAAGCGGGTGTTATGTTGGTTGGAGGTGAGCGTGTGTGGGTAGCTTAAGTAGGATTGGCTGGATGGATGACGTCACAATGACATCTTGTCGGGTAGCATTATACCGATTTGCTTTACTTTCAAAATGCTTTGAGCATGGAGAATATTTTGTCGGACAGGCAAAAGCCTTAGATTTAGAGCAACACACGTGAAAAAACATGGAGGACGAGAAATCCCTCAGTATTAGTATATATTCCGTGTGAGGATCGAGGCGGGAGAGTTGGGCTGATGGATTCACTGCGTGACGTGTGCAGCTCCGAGTATCCGAACAAGCACACACATTGCTCGACGAAATATAGCACAAATATTTTGAAATTATCACGTGCATGCGCACTGTGGACTTCGAATATATATAACTTTTGTCTCGAGACGACATCGCGTGCAAGCGCACTCGTTTGCGGTGTGTGTTTTCGTGACAGTAGCCTCGCACGGACTGTTCCACCGCCCAGTGATAGTAGATAATGCGTATTAACCCGCATAATGATTTTGACCTATTGGCGTCACAGTCACGTCACCGGAAGTGGTCTTGGTTTCCGCGCAACGGAATTTTCATTACACTTTGCGTATGCTCAGGATAAAAAGTCACTTCAGGCGACGTGACTGTGACGTTTCAGAGGCCAAAGATCAATATACGTATTAATACGCATTCTCTACTACTATCCTTACGCCTTGGAACGGTGTAAGTCTACATATTTTACACCAAAACGTACGGGCCGCTCTTCTTCCGCTACGTGACAAACTACGGTCGAATATTCCAGATCAATGCTTCTCTGATACTATGCACATAAAATGTGTACTTTTGGTACATGTACACACGTGGCACATTCACGTCTAGTGGCATATGTGCAGCAGTGATAGTCACTATTGTGTACGTTCTAAAATACACACAATGATGTGTTTATATTGCACACATATTTTGTGTTTTCGGTACACGTGTTTACCAGAAGAGTTGGACAACTCCAAGGGGTGTCTATATAGCTCATACATTTGTTATGTATCTTCAGTAGTAATAATGATATGAATTTCGCTCCAACATCTGAAACGCTACATAGAGACGCCTTGCTCATGCCCACGTTAATCTGTTACCAGTAGGCTAATCAGGAGTGTATAAATCGAACGCGTACAACATATGCACACATATATTACGTAATATCTGGGCATATTTTTTTTCACAATGACTGTGTACCATTGACACTTTTCGTACAGAGTATTTAGAGCGGAGTTCTCATGTTGGACTCAAATTACATTATCTTAGATGCGAAGGAAAAGGGGATAAAAAATGATGGCTAAGATCTTGGGTCACATCCATGCATGAAATTAACTTCCTGTCTTGTTCAATTATGTTGAGGATGGCACCATTGTTACAAAATAGAAAGATGAACTGTGGAGAGTTTTAAATCTCTGTCCTTAATGAGAATGTTTGATGTGGTGGGATGGGCACATATCCGAACGCCATAACCAAACATGGCTTTAAGCATAACATTTAAGATTTTTACATTCCGATCAACCCAATATTTCAGTGTCATATCGGTTAATTTTGGTATTACTGAAAGCGTACAACAGAACTGATTAATAATAAATTAATTTTACATTCAATGGAAAACAAACGTGTAAAAGAAGTGTGAGATTGTGAGATATGTTTCACCTGTCATAGAGCGTGTATGCAACTGAAATAGGGATTATAATATTATACAATTTAGTAGCGACTGGTACAAGTATTTGGACAGTATATAACAACAGTGGTACGGTATCTACATTTTCACAGGGATCAATTATATCATAATCACTGTTTAGAGAATACAATATTTAACGAATCGCATACAAATTTACCTTCTGACAAGATGTCATGCTGACGTCATCAAAATAATTTTTCGAACTGTCCCTTTCTATTTGATTAGAGTGTGGCTTATAATTAGTGATACACTTGTGACCCATGGTTAGTCATAATACCATTAGTCATTTTACCCCGGTCTATCAGGGTTAAACTGCATATTAGTAAGTATACATATTAGATTTAATGTCATGTGTTGATATTGGACGTGAAGCAAAATATCAGTCCATAATAACAGCGTGCTTACAGGACTAGAATACAACCAACTCTTACTTAGTAAACGCCAAAAATATATAATTATTCACAGTGATATTGACTAATCTTTTTATTATTGGTTATTCACGCTTGAATGTATAAATGTGTATTAAAACAAAGATGTAATGATGAACGTGTTAAACAAAATTACCCATGTGTGAAAAGGAGAAAAAAAAGTGTAAGATAAAAGGAGAAAAGTAGTGCAGTCCCGACTGGTTTCGAACATGCACAATGTCGAGCTTGAACCCGCTGACTATCCCAATTTACTTACCCACAGCGCTATGGTCTCGACAGTTCCAAACACCGATTTCTAAAGGTGCCCAATGCATGTACATAATAGTGAGTCAAATGGGACACTTTTCTTACAGGACACATACAACCACCACTGGTGCAACGGCTTAGAGTGTCCGCTTGGCTAAAAGTATCCTACTAAAAAAAAAATGGAGCGTAATAAGGAGTTATTGCCTGGGACAATCCTTCATAGGGCAACCATATCCTCCAGGTAAGAGTGTCCTACGGTCACTCCTATACATGGGACATTCTTAGCCTCCACACCGGCGAGACATCATCTTCCAAGAATATCAAATTCGCATTGCTGACCAATATTCTTAATCCATATGATTTTCGCTGTAAGTCGTTATCTAGAGAATGATGCATCTCAATCAGGCTGTTCATATGAACACCATAATGATCTCGAATTACTTCGGTTCGTACGGTCCTTACCCAAGTTTATGGGGAATTAGACACAAGTTACGAAACGTGACGTCATATATATTGCACGCTACGCTCGTATTTTGCTATCAGAATGCGATATGGATCGACAAATTTTAAAAACTTTGAGTGGAGGCTCTTGATGGTATATCCTTGGTTTACAAATCTAAATTTCAAGACAAGATACCCCAAAAAGTGTAATGGCCATAATCAATTTTTACATTTAATGGTAAATTCTACTATTAAAAAATGTTAATAGTTCTATGCACCATTGAACAACCCATTAAAATTCCATTAATTGCATCCAATTGAGGGTGTCATTAATACATGTTAAAGGGGTGAGGAAAATTGTCATGTGGTTTTAACTGTCTGGAGTTATAGCACTTAATAAATTACTTAATTAATGCCAATTTAATGACATAAGTATATCAATTTTCTGATGCTGATTACTGTGAGAACGCAGTAATTATTTAGACCATGTACATGTAATTAACAGATGGTTTTAGTGCAAGGGTTCTGTGGATAAACCACAATTATGGCACCGGCGGATAAAATAAAAAAGAAAATGCCTTTGCCCATCCCACATTCTTTTTTCTGGAACCGCCCAGATTGCGCACACCTCGACAGTCACACCAATGGCCATCTACCATAAAGACGAGGTTAGTGGAAATTTGTTTCATGCATATTAATTATCCTGACTATATTACATTACTCAATTACGTTACACTATTAAACAGCTACTACACTACTTAGCACTGCTAAGTATTATTAATATCTTACATTTAGCTAATTATTATGCACAGAACGACGATTCTGTAGCATATGTTTGAGATACTGAATGGTATGAATGCCAAGTTTGACGAAAATCAACGAATCACTTTTAAAGAATCTGCCATTTCAGGGTGTATCCAAGTAACTCCGCACATAATCAATGACTTCCAGGTGCATCAGCATTTGCTTCTCGGTCTGGATATCCAGGATAATCCGATCTGCGATATTCGGACAAAGGATTATCTTGGATATCTCATAAAAATACACATCAATCCAGAATATCGCATATCCTGATTACTCAAGATATAAATTTCGCGCTATATTCCCAGATGGTTAGCCAGAAAGTGAATATCCAGCATTATCCAACATGATATATGGGGCTAAGGGAACTTGAATTCTGGTGTAATTTAAAATAAAGAGGGAAACTAAATTATAACTGTGAAACCTGTATTCGGTCAACTTGATTAAGAGTAATGGAATACAACATGCCCAATGCACAACACTGGCAATGTCTGTGTTCACTGGTGAATTGTGAAGATGCTACAAGTCATTGAAAATTTTCCACAGAAAAGCGGCCGCAAACAATATTTCTCGTATACAGATCCAGCCCCTAAGAATGAGTCAATCCTGATGCATTGAACCTGCATTTAAAACAATGTGTCGTTGATATGAAGTTAATTTCGCTACACCATTTACCTCGTCATTGGCAATGACTGCAATTTCAAGGATGCTGTCCATACTGACACAGAGGTTCTGCTAAAAAAGTTATGAGTTCGTCAACAGTCTATTGCTCGGTGAGTGTGCGTGTGGGCGGGGGGGGGGGGTGGTGTTAGGGCGCATGAATTAACCCTATCTGGCCTGGGCTTTTTGGGACCTGTCGTGGCCTGGTGGGGCCAGGGCCTAATTATTTTTCTTACCCCTTGAGCTAGAGAGCTGAAACTTACCACACTATACCCTTGGGTCAAGCTCTACCAGCAAATCCAAGATGGCCGCTTTGATGATGTCACAGTGTCGTCATTTTCAGAAACGGCATTTTTTGGTCGATTTTTCGGACAGATTTTCCGAAATTTTTATTTATGCAATTTCTCCGCAAAAACAGCATGATAAATTAGTAAATATTAATGTGATGTAAAATAAAATAGCTTTTGCCCACTTTTCATTGCAGAAAAGCCGAAATTTTGAAGAAATATGACAAAACATCACTTTTCTGGGACCCCACATGGCCGCCATCTTGAATTTACTCATGATCCTCTCCTCGAGGGGTCATGCAAATAGGCTCTAATGACCCCAATATGATAAACTATAAAGTCACGGCGTTTCAGCTCTCTATTTTTTGCCGTTCCGGAGATAGCGCAGAAAGTTTGGTAGGGGGCCATTTCGCCCCCCCCCCCCGGCCAGGTAGGGTTAAACAAGCGTTTTCGCCAATGTTTGTGGCAAGGAGATTGCTATTCCTGAGAGAAGTGGAGCCCTCCGTGACCGAGTGATCCAAGGTGCAACGCTGGTGATTGTTAGCTTCACATCGCTGATCCGGCACGGGTTCGAGTCCTGCTGGCACCGTGCATGTCTGAAAGTTTGCCAGTTACTTGGCGACGTGTGATGGTTGTCTCTGGGCAATTCGGCTTCCTCTATCATTCAAACCGGCTGTCATCATATGAGTGAAATAACCTTGGTTATGACATTAAACCAATCTCCTCTGAGAGAAGTCGGTACATCACGATATTGATATCTGTCATTATCGTTTTAAAATGTTGCTTTTTGAACCCCGTCTCCATGTGAGGATTATGCACATGCACATTTGATTGCCGACCCGAAAATTAAAATGCTTCCTCTTCCCCGCGCCCAAACCGTTGAAGATATCAACGTTCCATTTACAGTTTACAGTAGTCGCCAAATTGATGCTCACTCACAGTTATTATAATGCAGTTTCAGTATGTTACGCATGTTTTACAGAGTTGATAGCCACCCTCAACTTCTCAACCAGAGCAGCTACGTACAACTCCAAGAAAAAAAAGATTGAATCAATACAGTTATTCATCTACTGCTTTTATTGGAGGTCTCGACATCAATTGTCATACTTTTAATTTGTATGCAAGTGCACAAGCAACATAGTTTGAGTCCCGCGGTTTCAATCCCCTAAATTAGCCATAACAATCAACAATGCTGAGGCCAATGCCATAGCAAAGTAACTTTGTCCCAGCAGTTTTTATCATTATGTTAACCCTATCTGGCCTGGGCGATTTGGGGTGTATCGCAGCCGCCCTATATATTTTCTCTACCAATAAGGCTAGAGCGCTGAAACTTACCACACAGTATCTTGGGTTCAAGCTCTACCGGGAAATGTAAAAAAATCCAAGATGGCCGCCATGATGACGTCACAGTGGCGTCATCTTCTCGGAAGCCATTTTTCGGCCTTTTTGGGGTCGATTTTTCGAAATTTTCATTTTTCCGATTTTTCTTTCGAAAAAAATCAAATAAAATATAGAATAATTAGTTTTGCATAAATAAAATACTTTCAAGGCCTTTTGGGCAAGGAAAATGTGAAGAAATGGAGCGAAAAGACTGAAAAACACGACTTTCGCGGATACCACATGGCCGCCATTTTGAATTCACCCATGATCCTCTGCCCAGGGGTATATGAAAATAGGCTCAAAATGACCCCAATAAGATAAGCTTAAAAGTCACCAAGTTTCAGCCTCCTCGGTTTTGTCGTTTCGGAGCAGCAGAGAAAAGTTCACTAGGGGGGCACTTTCCGCCCCCCCCCCCCTCCCAGGCCAGGTAGGGTTAAATTGCGAATATTTCGATGCCACAATAAGTTTTGCTGCTGCAGGAATCCTAATTATGATCGCTTCGATTTAGCAGACATTCCATTTCGTATTGATGTAGTATGGCTTTGGTAAATTTAGAATGCAGACGTAGAATACAGACCTACATTATGGAGGATGGCTTAATTACATTCCAATGCATTTGTATAAACCCTTGTTGTCGGTTGTCGTTGTAAGAAAAATAAAATATTTTCACAACCATCTCCCCCAAATAGGATTCGTGCTGCAGCAAAAATTCCACTGACACTACCGTAATTGTTCCAGTTAAAAATGAGTAAGCTATAGGCTACATATTTCTTTTTTTAAGAGGGGGAGGAGTCAGCGGGAATTCGATTAATGTTTTTTTTTGTAAAACCAGTGGAAATAGATTACCACACACACACATACCCACGCATACCCGCATTCACCACCAACCGAGGACCATGACTACGAACCCCTATTCCGAGGACCACCACTAATATTCAGTGTAGGCAAAAGTTATTGCCTGTTTTGCTATCTGCGAGGACCGATGGTCCACACAGCAATGATAGTTTATGCAAAATGCCAATAAAAAAAAGCGAGGACCTCGAGGACCTAGGGGCCCCGTACCATACAAGTGAGGACTTAATGGTGTATTCACGTTTAGGTATTCGACCGAGGACCTACAGCTTAAACTGGTATATTACCGACGACTCTCCTTACCTACACACCCGATAACTTCACCGATAGACTATGCATCTCTACAGCGCCAGCCTAACCTATGCAACAAAGGACTTCACTGATGGACCGTACACACCTCTATATCCCCTTCCTTACCTTTACAACCGAGGACTTCACTGATGGACTGCACACACCTCTATATCCCCTTCCTTGCCTATACAACTGATGACTTCAATGATGGACTGTGTAAATCTCTAGATCCCCTTCCTTACCTACACAACTGAGGAATTCAGCGATAAACTATACATCTCTACTGCAACTTCCTTACTTATACAACTGAGGACTTCAATGATGGATTGTTCAACCCTTTAGCACCCCTTTTACCTATACAACGGAGGATTTCACTGGTGGACTGTACACACATCTATATCACCTTCCTTACCTATACAACTGATGACTTCACTGATGGACAGTACACACATCTATATCACCTTCCTTAACTATACAACAAAGGACTTCACTGAAGGACTGTACACACATCTATATCACCTTCCTTACCTATACAACTGAGGACTTCAATGATGGACTGTACACACACATATATCACCTTCCTTAACTATACAACGGAGGACTACACTGATGGACTGTACACACCTCTATATCACCTTTTTTACCTATACAACTGAGGACTTCACTGATGAACTGTACACACATCTATATCACCTTCCTTACCTATACAAATGAGGACTTCAATGATGGACTGTTCAACCCTTAAGCGCCCATCTTACCTATACAACTGAGGACTTCACTGATGGACTGTACACACCTCTCTATCACCTTTCTTACCTATACAACTGAGGACTTCACTGATGGACTGTCGAACATCTATATCACCTTCCTTACCAATACAACGGAGGACTTCACTGATGGACGGTACACACATCTATATCACCTTCCTTAACTATACAACGGAGGACTTCACTGATGGACTGTACACACATCTATATCACCTTCCTTACCTATACAACTGAGGACTTCACTGATGGACGGTACACACATCTATATCACCTTCCTTAATTATACAACGGAGGACCTCACTGATGGACTGTACACACATCTTTATCACCTTCCTTAACTATACAACTAAGAACTTCACTCATGGACTGTACACACCAATATATCACCTTTCTTACCTATACAACTGAGGACTTCACTGATGGACTGTACACACATCTATATCACCTTCCTTACCTATACAACGGAGGACTTCACTGATAGACTGTACACACATCTATATCACCTTTCTTACCTATACAACTGAGGACTTCACTGATGGACTGTACACACATCTATATCACCTTTCTTACCTATACAACTGAGGACTTCACTGATGGACTGTGCATACATCTATATCACCTTCCTTACCTATACAACTGAGGACTTCACTGATGGAATGTGCACCTCTATATGACCTTCCTTACCTATCTTACCTATACAACTGAGGACTTCACTAATGCACTCTACACACCTCTATATCGCCTTCCTTACCTATACAACTGAGGGCTTCACTGATGGACTGTGCACACCTCTAAAATCACCTTCATTACCTATCCAACTGAGGACTTCACGGATGGAATGTACACATCTCTATACGACCTTCCTTACCTATCCAACTGAGGACTTCACTGATGGACTGTACACACCTCTATATGACCTTCCTTACCTATACAACTGAGGACTTCACTGATGGACTGTGCACACCTCTATATCACCTTCCTTACATATAAAACTGAGGACTTCACTGATGGACTGTGCACACCTCCATATGACCTTCCTCACCTATACAACTGAGGACTTCACTGATGGAATGTGCACACCTCTATATCACCTTCCTTGCCTATACAAATGAGGACTTCAATGATGGACTGTTCAACCCTTAAGCGCCCATCTTACCTATACAACTGAGGACTTCACTGATAGACTGTACACACCTCTCTATCACCTTTCTTACCTATACAACTGAGGACTTCACTGATGGACTGTCGAACATCTATATCACCTTCCTTACCTATAGAACGGAGGACTTCACTGATGGGTGGTACGCACATCTATATCACCTTCCTTAACTATACAACGGAGGACTTCACTGATGGACTGTACACATATCTATATCACCTTCCTTACCTATACAACTGAGGACTTCACTGATGGACGGTACACACATCTATCACCTTCCTGAACTATACAACGGAGGACTTCACTGATGGACTGTACACACATCTATATCACCTTCCTTAACTATACAACTAAGAAATTCACTGATGGATTGTACACACCTCTATATCACCTTTCTTACCTATACAACTGAGGACTTCACTGATGGACTGTACACACATCTATATCACCTTCCTTACCTATACAACTGAGGACTTCACTGATGGACTGTACACACATCTATATCACCTTCCCTACCTATACAACGGAGTACTTCACTGATGGACTGTACACACCTCTATATCACCTTTCTTACCTATACAACTGAGGACTTCACTGATGGACTGTACACAC
>JAVTVY010030179.1:0-12729 GCA_036873755.1 Hanleya hanleyi | reverse complement strand
GTATACATCCAATACGAAATGGCGTTACTCGTGCTCATCCCAGCGAAGCAGACAGTTGTAGCTGCCTGTGGAAAAATATTACTATACTCTTTCTAGGCATAATCGTGGATTGTTTTTCTGGGTTTGTTTTCCTGGGATTCGAACTTTTTGTCAACTTAGCAAGAATTCTAGAATTCAGAGCTTCGGTGGCAATGATGTACGATCCCTGAACGGTTAAATACATACAGATCTAATGCAAACCCCAACTTATCCATGTACATGTATTCTCTAACCAAGCACGAAATCTTACTCATCCCTTCAGTTATTCTTCATTATATCCTTAACATAACATACCGATGAACATTCAACCCTGCTAAGACATATTTTCCTAATAAGTGCGAATTAGGAATAGTACAGGTAGCCACTCTCATATGTGAAGCATTGGATACTGATATGAATTTCCTAGAACTGAGAATGCTTTCACGTCATTACAACCACTCCTAGAGCAACCATGTGCGTGTCTTCAGTACCTTTGTTCATGTTAATACGTTTGTAAATATCTCTGTTGGATTCATTTGTAATGAGAATTATATTTCCATTGTACGCAGTATGTGATACTCTGTTAGTTTCAGCACGCAATAATCCAATTATGATGTAAATATATGCCTTACCTGGGTCTACTTTCATGGGCATGTCGACAAACGTCTTGGAATCTGGGAACATTCGACTCGTCTGTACTGCTTTCAAGATTGGACCGTCACAGTAAATCAGACTGTCCGATTAAACAAACAAAGGGGGAAAATATCAATAAAACCACCTGCTCGCTGAGTTTGGAATTGATATAACGTACTTGTATATTCAGCTTCATATTTTTTTAATTATAGACACGGAACTAAATGTCATTTGGGTGGACAGATCACTTCGCCCCAATATTATTCTTGTGTCAGAGTACATTCGACCTGGATATCTACCCATCGGCGGACTATGGCGTCGTTATCCCGAAGGTGAAATAATGTAACCGAATTCAGATCATTTAATGTCATGTAGTCCTGGCCAAGTTCATAGGTACATAACTCTCTTGGTTTTCCTGGTGTTTTCTTCACTGCAGGACTAACCTTGAGTATGGAACTGGCACCATGTAGATCTAGGTACACTGCCAAGCTGGAGCTGAACATGTCGACGCGTCCAAGGAGATAGATCGAAGTTCTGTCTTTTTTTGAAGACTAACTCATAGCGTCTGTCATTGTTGAATACCATATTCAGAAAGGTGAGTTTGTCATTCAGGTATATCGTGTATACATGTAGATGTGATGTACACCTTGTGGAATGCTCGAAGGATCGGAGAGGGGTTTTGTCTCTTTATTCGAGTTTATGCTTCATCGCAGAGATCCAAACCAAACGCTACCTGGTACAGACATGACCATATTTATAGCCTATTTAAATCTTTATTGGCACTAACACAATTCACAATGGTTATGGCTGAGAATGCATATCCTATGAAATGATTCTTGTATCACCGTACAGTGGAAAAACATCAGAGGTAAAGAAACCGAGCGGTTTGTTGAACTGATTTATGGGACTCTCAGAGATGCTGTTCAGTAACCAGGCAAGAGTAGCGATAATGTCACGATTGTTCTTTCTCGCTTTCTCCTTTTCCATCTGAGCCACAGGCCCCCAAAACAAGAGGGTGTGGGCGGAGGTATTACGGTGAAGTGTCGAAATATGGGGTCTCTATATATAGCCCAATGCTTTATATAAAAATACACCAAGGTGTGAAACGCACTTTATGTGAATCGAGAAATAAACGGTTTACCTCTAAACAAAATACATCAGCATATTCTACAAGTGACACTCTATATATTTCCGTCGTCAAATTAGTAAATTTGTGCATTTTGTACATTTGCCGGGCGATTCAAAATCAAACATAACTGTCCATCCATCTTGGTACACCAAGATTATGGCGGGCTTCGTTCTCAATTCTGATTGGTCAGTCGCGACACGCCTCCGGCAAAGAGGTCACACACTGATCAGCTAACCAATCAGAATTGAGAACAAAGCTCGCCATAATCTTGGTGTGTCGGGATGGATGGACAGTTACGTTGGATTTTGAATCGCTCGGATTAGGTAAAATAATGCACAAATTTACTAATTTGACGACGGGAATGTATAGAGTGACACTTGTAGAATATGCTGATGTATTTTGTTTGGAGGTAAAACGTTTATTTCTCTATTCACCCAAAGTGCGTTTCACACCTTGGTGTATTTTTATATAAAGCATGGGGATAGGAGCCCCTGACACTTCACCGTACCACCGCCTCCCCCCTTCAAACTATTGTGTTGAGGGCCTGTGATCTGAGCGTGAAGGGGAGGGTGTGAGAGGATGCCAAATCATGGAGCCCGACTATCGTACGTCACTCTTGCCTGAGATAAAGTTACTTTGAAATGTTTAAAATTTTCATTCTGCAATTCAATATCTTCTTTGTGTTCATATGAATATCCCTTGAAAAATTAACTAGATAGATTAATACCGGTCAGTGATATGAATTTGGCCATTGAATCACCCTCATTTGTTCATATATTTTTTCATCATTTCGTTGCCTGCCTGACTTTTGGTGATAGTAGTGTCATGTTGATACGCTCATTCGAATTTTGATGCGAGAATTATTCACGGACGATGCTGGCTGATATTCATGATTTCTTGGACAGATCATGTTGCCATCACCAGTGCATGCTATCGCCTACTCGTTATATGAAGACAGAGCAGTCACAGTCCTACATACTTCTCATATTTGAACTACTCCTGTGCCTTTATTTGCGATGTGTGTTTTACAAACACACGTGAGATAGTTCAGCTCGTGTAATATATGACCCAGGTCTGAGGTGATACAATACAATAGACCTACATATAACTGCACTTCTGAGAAATATCGGGCAGATTACGATTTCATCAGAACTCTGGCCGACACACATAAGAGATGAACGTATGCCTACATATAATAGCCTATATATAGTACAGTGTCTGGAATTTAGAGGGATACTATGTTGTCAGATAAATGTATACTGACACACATACCCTGTTCTGTTCAAAGTTGTGTGTACTGTTCATTGAAAATTGTCTTGTACATGTACATTTGTATTGCGAATTAAACTGAAAACCAGTGTGGATCACATCTAAATAGGTCGTTTTGATAAAAATGCAATATTTCGCAACTTAAAGCAGAGATATAACACTTTATGTGTATGCCTTTTAGGGTGTTGTGGTGGCAGAAAAGACTGTATTTTAACAACATTTTCCGTCAACTTTCCATTTTTGTTGCACCAGATCTCATATTTTGAAATTCAAATCTTTGAATAACCCATTGAATGATAGATACAGGACCTTCACGGTATACAGCTAGAATGAATATGGAAATATTCAATCCAGGAAAAGATTTATTAACACTTGTTTTTTGCAGATTTGAATGATAACCGCTCACTAAACCTATTTCTTATTGCAAAAGGTATTTGGAGATATCTGTTTTGAAATTTGAAATAGTTGTTCTGAATTGTTTCACTTGTCTGTTATAAGGATAGATATTGCATTTTTTCAAAGTAGACCTATTCACATGTGGTCCATATTGGTTTGTACCTCCTGTCATTTTAATCTGCAAACCATATTTAATGCAACCTTCAACTTTTCATCTTTATGAAATACAGTTTTGTGTCTACATGACTTCCATAATATAGTCACCTCATTAATATAGTCCCCTCGTTGATATAGTCCACTCGTTAATATAGCCTCCTCGTTGATTTTGTGACCTCGTTAATATAGTCTTCTCGTTAATTTTGTCCCCTCGTCAATACAGTCCCCTCGTTAATATAGTCCGCTCGTTAATATAGTCTCCTCGTTAATATTGTCACCTCGTTAATATAGTCTTCTCGTTAATGTTGTCCCCTCGCTAATATAGACACTTCGTTGTATTTCGGCATCCTAAATACCGATATCCGAAAATTTAAGAGACAAGAAGACAAAACAGCTCACCTGTCGCACGACGGAATTTGTTTTTCTTGATTTGTGTCGATTATAACTTCGGGTTGCTGTTTTACACTCTCATATCTCGGCAAAATGGCAACCAGAAATATGGTAGTAGACATCAGCGTTTGGAGCCACGCCATATTGTTGCTTGCAGCCCCAGATTACCTCGTCTTCATGTTATGTGTACCGTTCATAATCTGCCATACATCTTCATGGGCATGACTTCCCTTTATTCAATATCAGATGTCCCCTTACTAAAAAGGGGAGGCAACCCGTCACGCTCCGCGAGCATTGTTTGTAGAAATGTTGCTCATTCACAGAAATAAAGAAAGGATATTCCTTCCATCCAGTACCCTATATTCTATACGCGCACGATGGCCACACAACCGACTTTAGTGAAGCGCTTACTGCGAGTGAGTTATCAAATCAATAAAAGCAGCTGGTCTTGCTCTACTGACAGTCGGCAAATGGTACAGTATTGTGCTATTCTCTATATTTACCAACTGTTAGCCATGAATACGCGATTTGAACGATAAGGAATCCTAGCCGACGAACTGAATCATACGTGTAACATATTGGGATACGCCAGATTAGATGTATATTAATTACAAATTCCAGAAAAAGAGAAAGTAAGCACTACGGTTATATACTTAATACATAGGATTGAGCAAATTGGCCCTATCTATCAAAGTGATAAATATTATTACAAATAATATAAGTATTTATTATTACTATTATAGGGTATGGGTATAAAAAAAACGGAATACTCTGTATACTCTTACAGTTTGGTGAATGGTGGTCCAGTTTTTAAACTACTGATAACAGGAGTATATATGATAATATGTATCAAACATCCCAACTATTCCAAGAAAGGACCATGGATCCAGGGGTAAAAAACGTTTGCATGTATGATAATCTGGCAACTTCAGGTCGAAAATATGCCAATTTTGACTGTGTATATTCGGTGTATACGGATAAGTCTCTCGTTCATGTGACTTCCCAGTCACGTCAATGTTAATCCTCAGTATATATGTGGATTCTCATTCAGTATTAATGTCGCTTCGTCTGATTCACTGGGAATCGTCGGAAATGTCCGGTAATCTTCGGGAATGTCCGGTAATGTCCGGAGGGCAGGATGTCAATCGTGTTTTGCCCCATCAAGGCAATCTCCCGATTGCATATAACTTTCGTCTAAACGGCTGCAGGAATGAATCGATGATATTCCATGGGTTTGGCGTTTTGATTGGCATCGATCACCAGCGCGTGATGGATAATGCATGAATGAAAGAACGTACCGGTTATGTTTTCAGGTTGTAGTCATAGATAACTACCCCTCCACCCCCCCCCCCCCCCCCCCCCTCGCCCCCCCGTAATGTTGTCAATGAAAAGTCCTCCATTGTGTTGCTAAGCCGCGTCACATCTCTGTGAATTTTGTAAAACTGCTCTACCCAAAATGAGTTCGTTTGCGTTCGTCTTGATGTTATTTATGACATAATTGAAATATATAATGGCGTGGTTGACATAACTGCATAATCAGAAACTAAATTATGTGACATGTTTCGCGTAATACACCGTGCGCATAATAATGTTACAGCTCATTACATTTGTGGGTGACATTACATTTGGAGCTGTTTGTTAAAAGCGGAAAACGGATCGAGGCTTGGTGAATGCCGTCAAGGTTATAGGCTCTAGGATTTAATCCCCATACATAGCCATACATCCAGAGATACTATCGACCCACCAAGTACAACACCCGGTTACCCATCAAAGTCTTGACCGGACTCAACGTTGCTTAACGTCGGTGATCTGACGAGAACCTAGACCACTTGAACACGAGTCGGTACATAATATGAAAGGTTGAAAATACAAAAATATACCTGCAGAGAGTGGGTCACCAACATACATGGGACCTAAGAGGCCCAATAGTGAACCTATTCATGGACATTTCTCTTTCCGGTATGAAGTGTAGCATCTTACTTTTTTGTCTCACGCTGTATATTACGATGGGAGGGGTGTCGAGGCCATGGGTTGACTTTTGCTGAAAAGTTCTGACCCCGCATACGTGGTGCACAGGCAGATCTGGGATGGACGTGTTGGGGTCGAAGTGGACCATTGGTGGCCCGAATGGGTCGTGTGTGATATCATATTGAAGCATTCGTGAGTTAGAGTCCGACTGGACTGGTGTGTAGTGAAAATACTGTCAATCTGCGCATGCGTAGACAGAGAATAATTATAAAAGGGCATTTGAATGGATTTTTGAGGTCTATGTGGACCATCCTTGGTCTGAATGGGGGAGAGTCCGACTGCGCTGATGTGGTGTGAAACTGCCGCCCAAGGTCCATTGGTTGATATTGAGAGTCACATCATTCTGTGCATGCGCAGTCGGGCAGTAATGGCTGCTCTTGTCCATTTTTTACCATTTGGTATTGCATCTCTCTTTAAATTTACCCACAGAACGAGAAATGAAACACCAAACACCATGTCTTTAGGTACAGCATTAGGTAAGTGTTTACAGAGTTCACTTTAACGATCAACATGTAGACATATAAAGAATATGCGGCAAGTTACGGTATCAATCATTGCATGTAACGGGCGAAAACTTTCAGATGGCACCGATGGTGCTGTTGGCGCTCATGTTTGGTCACGAAAAACGTGACATTGGTCGTCCGCTCCACGATCCATTTGGTGTTGGTGCGTTGTTGACTGGCCCATTCGAAGGGATCCAACTGGTCCAGCTGCTCCAGGGCCGTCTCTAGGGACGGATGATTGGTCATGGTGAAGGGCTGAAATGTAAGATAAAGAGAGATTTAATTTGAAGGTCAGAGCTTGGTCGTTGAATACGGCTTCCATGTACCTGCGAAGATGGGTGAGGTCGACGAGTCGAAAATTGCAGATGTCTAAGAGCGGGCGATGATGGTGGAAACATCGTTGGATCATGAACCAGTGGCGCCGGTGGTTACTGGATGGGCTTCAGACAAATGTTCTCTGGGAACATTTACTGGATCGTCCACGAAATGCACATGACTGTCGTGGCCCTCAAGCGTATGAAACCGATCCGTATCACCTGGGTCCGGCTGGACATCCAGGCATTCCTCGATTGTGGCTATTGGCGGGCTGTCCATGGTCGCACCACCAGTGGCATTAGTCTTCCTGGGCTCTTCGGTGGGAACTGATCACCCTGGGGTCCTCATAAGTGGGAAGTTGTCCCCTATGGCGTGATGACTGGCCATGAATCAAACGTTGATGAATCAAACGTTGACTGCGTCGTTAGAAGAGTTGACTATAATCATTACATTGTTCCGTCGCTTCCTGCTGGAGTTACCTTTCGTGGTGCCGTAAAGTATACTCACGATTAAATGACCGTGAGCAAGATTTACAAGTATATCGTGCGCCGTTGTGGATAGAAGATTCGTGGCGTCGCAAATTTTCCGAACGAGTAAATGTCTTCGAGCAGGTCGCTTCTCTCTTGCAGGAAACAAGCCTATGTTTATGTATACTATGATTGTCTTTTTGAATTTGGTGCTAATACTGTTATGTGGAAAATGGAATAGGTCTTTGGATTATGGACGCGGATATTCTCTAATGGACGACGGCTGGATTATGAATGACGGACTAGACGCTTGTAAGAGAACTTGTCGGCTGCGTATCAAGAATGATGAAAACTCTTATTTAACGTCACTTTTATAAATCAGCCCATCGCTTTCCTGTTCGGCCTATGCTCTGGTGTGCACTTGAATTTAATACAGGCAGAATTTAGTGATATTTCAAATCAAGCCTTTGTTTTGCTTTCCAGGTTCTAGCTGGATATGACGAAGGACGGGATCCTCGACAGCCTACCAACATCGCTTCTCACGGGTATTCAAAACCGGTAATAGGCCTATTAAGTTTTCGTCTCGGTCCATCAGTTCCACAGATTCCACCCGCTGATATATGTTCGGATATATACGTTAATAGGTTTAGTTTAAGCGGCATGTTACGGTATACAGCAGTGCATGTCGTGGATGAACACGTTCAGCTGATGGGGTAGTAGATCAGATTGGTCACGAAAAATATCACATTGGTGACCCTCTCTACCATCCACTTGACGGAAGTGATATTGCGCCCATTTCAAGGGATTCAGTTAGTCGACTCCAGTGACGCACTATTGGTGATGTTGAAGGGTCGATCGAAGACCCGGATGTTGGCTCTGGAAAAGAAAGAGCGCAGTTGACCCGTCAGCTTATGGCGTAAAATATAGCCAAAGCTCAGATTCCACGCAGCTGCGTAGAGACTCCTCCAACAGGATATTGTACATATCTTGAATAGGGTGATGACGGCAAAAACATCGTCGATTCGTAGAACAATGGCGCCAGTAGATGTCACTCACTGGATCAGCGTCAGACAAGAGATCACTGGGAGCATTCATGGGGTCACCCACGAAGTGTACTTTGCATTTCACGTCGTACAAAATCTGGCCCAAGGTCTTGTCGTCGGAATCTGACTGTTGAGCCAGGGCGACATTATCATCGGCCCTCGTGCGAGGGATGGGAGTTCCCGCTGTCTCGATACTGGTGCCTACGGGCTCCTCTACCTTCAAACGTGGCTGTTGTACGGGGTGTTATGTAGATTGGTGTCGGATCAACTGACTTAGTCGTTTGAAGCGGTGTCCACATTCCTTACATTCTTCCTGGACCATGGAGTGAACGTTCATGGCGCTGTAAATGATTCAGGCGCTCAAACGACTGTGTACATATCGTACAACGATACTGGACGATTCCGTCGTTCTTGGTAGACTCATGTCGGCGCAAGTCGTGCAGACGAGTGAATGATTTCATGCGCGTAGTACAAGTGACCGGATGTTTGCTGAAACCGCCAAGCCGCTCCCCTCGCATAGCACGCTAGTTGGCTCTTGTCTTGTCCAATCAGAACCCACCCTTGCCAATCTCTGTCTGCTCTTGTCCAATCGGAAGTCCCACTTTGACAAACTACAAAGCTCGGAGCTCTGGGATGGACCGGTTAAGAGCTCGGGTCTCATGGAGCTCGAACTCTTGGAGTCAGAGCTCGGAGCTCTTGGAAGTGACGTCAGCGCATGCCTGTGCGCTCACCTATGTAGTGTAGGGACGTCATCGCCGGAAGTGACGTCATCGCACGCATGCGTACGCACCTGTGGTGCACCCACACCCTGGTGTATCCTATGCCCTACGGGCCACAGGAGCGTGGGCCTGTGAAACCGGACTACACACCAGTCCAATCTGACGCTACCCCAAAATAAAACCTCACACGACCCATGCGGACAAATATTGGTCCATATCCTAACCGAAACCCCCCTTCAAATGCCGTTTCCACTATTTCCTCTCTGCGCATGCGCAGATGGACGACAGTTTCACTGCACAGCAGTCCAGTTGGGCGCTTCCCACACGAATGCTTATCTATGACGCCTCACCCGGCCCAATCGGACCAATATTGATCCTCCTAGACCTCAAAAACGTCCATTCTTATGCCCTTTCTACTGCTCATGCGCAGATAAACGGTATTTCCACTCCAATCCCGTCCAGTCGGACGCTCCCCCATGAGTGTTTCACTATGACAACTCACACGACCCAATCGGACCATTATGGGTCCTCCTAGACCCCAAAACGTCCACCCCCGATCTGCCTGCGTACTGTGCATGCGTCATGAGAACTTTTCAACAAAATTCAACCCATCGCTTCGAGACCCCTCAGATACAATGCGAGACAGAAAAAAATAAGACGCCACACTTCATATCGTAAGAGACAAAGACGCTATAATATATTACCATAGAAATAGTATATATATCCGCCCTCGCTGTATATATCCTTGGGATATATCCTTATAACCCATAAGGTATCGCAGAATGTTCTGGAATATAATACGCCTCCTCGGATGAGAATAGTTACCTCAATTGTAGGCTGGCGATTGGCTCTCTGCTTTTGACCCCGCATTTCTATGGTGTTCTATTTCGATCATTTTTTTGCGTTGCGCGTCGTGTCGCGTTCTTATAGTATTAAGAGATAGAACGCGAGGCAACGTCGCCCCTTTAAACGCGTCGCCACGACGTCGCCCTGATGTCACCCTTTCCGTCGCGCGTCCATTATATCAACGCGACGCGATGGGCGACGTCGCCCTTATAATGTTAAAAGAAGTCGTGGGCGACGTCGCGTTTAAAACGGGCGATCGCTACAACTATGGCTATAACCTTTGATCCGGAAATGATCTTTGACACGGATTTGACCTTTGACCTCCACATGACCTTTGACCTTTGCTCCGGAAGTGACGTCACTGGATGTGATGTCATGGCGCCGGATATTACGCACCCACCAAATATTCGAAGTAATTTCGCCTTTCTGTACTAGAATAAAGCATAGAATATAAGTAGAATAAAGCAGGTGTTATGTCATGAAACCTCACACAGAAATTCATAGCAACCCCTCCCCTCCCTCACCACCTGAAACATGCACAACATCAGATGTATTGGTAGTTATCTCTATAAACAGGTGGAAATCAAGAAGTAGCGGTGTTTCGTTATTGTTGGGATTCTAGTCTACTAAACAATATTCTTGAGGGTCGATCTACTTTTAACGAGTTAGGTGCAGGATTGGATTTTATTTAGGTATTTTTCAAATTTCCTATGCTTTAACATGGTGCTAAATAGCATACTTGACAATATTGTGCAGATACCTTTGCTAAACACCGCAGTAGGCAGAAAAGTGGGTTACTTTAATAGCATCTATATTCAATATTTAGCACTTTTATAATCTTGTCCAATTGGAATATATTCGCATTAAAATATCTGTAACACCGTGTCGGAGAAAGGACAATATATTCAATATTTAGAACCTTTATAATATTATCTAATTAGAATAGATTCGCACTTAAATATGTAGCTGACGTCTGAGAACAGACAAGATATTGAATATTTAGCACTTTGATAATATCATATAATTAGAAGAGATTCGCAGTTAAATATTACGATTACATTAGTATATTACTTTTAGAATGACAAAGGATTTCGGATGTTCATTCCGTCGCGATAGAGAATTTGTTCGGCAGTATGCTGGTCTTGTCCATTACTACGGTTCCTGACGAAAGGCACATTCCGGAACGGTCGCATTTATTAGCTAACCCTGAAAAGTACCTTTGCCGCACGAGATTGAGGCAAGTAAAATATGGAGACAGACTCTGACGAACTACATTATTAGGTGTGGTGTTATATAGCGATCCGGACGGGCATTTCCATTTTAGTTTAGCAGGAAATATAGGTTCCCATGCACCCCCCCTAAAACTAAATTCCAAAATGATTTTTAGCACCCCGAGGACATCTACTTGGAAAAATGTGATGTTGCCAGCGGGGAAAAATGTCCCACGGTATCCTAATTAGCATATTTCCAAGATGGCTGCCTTCCGCATCCATTAAATCACTAAGTGTCTTATGTCAGTAAATAATGAGTCGATTTTGATGAACTTGATGTCCCGATTATGGTTTTCTGAGGTGCAGAATTCATTTCCGAAGTTTTTAAACGATTTAAGGTCAAGGTCACATGATTCAGGCGAAGGTCAAGGTCATCTTGTTAAAAAAATGCTTTATTTCATTTTCAGAAGTGCATTATTTTTTACCCAGCTCGCATATAGTGATAGAAGCTTACGTATTGCTTTAAACAGTTTTACTTCTCTTTTTCTAGATCTATTGGTGAAGGTGCATGCTGCCTCAACAGTGAAGGCTTGATTCCTGTGAACTAATATCTTAGCAATTATCAAGCTCAATTAACCATGGTGAACAAGAAGAGGAAAAGTGAACAAAGTTCAGAGGCGTCTGAATCGTCTGTGAAACAGAAGTGTCTTACCTCCACTTGTGTGTTGCACACCCCCAAGGTACCTGATGATAATCAATTCACCTGTTTCAGTTCTGTCAAATGTGTGCCGTCAGAGAAGCTGTCATATTTACTCGAGATCCGTGATAGAAGACTGGCTCAGCCCATTGATTCTCCACATCGTATGAAAGATGTATGTGATCTGCTGCCAGAAACTCTAGAAGGTCTTGATTTGGAGATAACTCGTTACCACAGGCGCTGTTACCAAGACTTTGCAACGCACCTGGATCGGTTGAAGAATGCATCCGGCGATCCTTCAACTACGCCATCAACATCACAGAGGCATCATTCTCCTCGCAAGCAGAAATATGCAGCTGCTGATCATGGCAAGTTTTCACCAGATGAATGCATTTTCTGTGAGAAGAATGAAATCAAATTGAATGGCAAGACTCAAAGGCCAACCCGCAGCTTTAAAGCTTGGACGAAGAAGGAGTCAGGATGGACGAAAATCAAACCTATGGCAAAAGCTCTCGGAGAGAGCCGTCTGTATCGTAAAGTCAAGAGCATGGATCTCTTTGCAGCTGAGGCACGCTATCACGACTTTTGTTACAACCGCTTCTTTTGTGACAACCACAATCATAAAAAGAAGCTGGGGAAGAAAGATGAGCCTGACACGGAGCAAGCTCGGAAGACTGCTGCTCACAACAGCATACAATGTTGTGAAGGAGCTGCTGAAGACGCAGGTCATACACACCCAACAGGTTCTGCCTCTCAGTACTGTTCGTGACCGCTACGTTGTTGAGCTTGATGCGCAAGAAGCGCCGAATCCAGATTGCAGGTCTATACAACTCATGGCAAGGCTTGAAAATGACGAGGAACTAGGCGAGCGGCTTTCCTTCTGAAATGTGGCTCTCAAGGAACGAGGTT
>JAVTVY010030178.1:0-120832 GCA_036873755.1 Hanleya hanleyi | reverse complement strand
ATGTATATGAACTTGCTCATATGTAAACTAACAATTCGATATATAAAGTGTGGTTTATCTAAGAATTTGTCTGTTGGTGCCTTTCAGACCAAAGATTGTTCCTGTTACCAAAAAGACAGTCGGTCATTGAATTTTAGACGCTGCTTATGGAAACACAACTCCAAGAAAGTGCACCAAGCCCCGAACTAGAAAATGCGAGCATATGCCAGTTGAAGATGTCAGTTCCAGTTGTGACAAAATAACAGAAATTATTCTGAATTAAGTTACGTTCCTGAGATGGACGAGAACAAATCGAAAGGTGTGTTCAAGCAGAGGGGCCAAGTTAAATTCAAATGGCCACTGCAACGAAAAGAACACGGGTGTCAAACGGACGACTTCTATCAATCAAAAGGTGGTACATACAATAATCTTGGACATACGATAATCTGGTATGCAGAGGAGAATCGACGGCTGGCGAGGCATTTACACTACAAGATGTAATCTAGGGCACCTTGGATTTTTTTTTTGTAGTGAACTAACATACCACTTGGAGTGTTCAAAACCCGAAAATTCAAGGAGAACCCATGTGATAACACAATGCAGTGTACATATATAGTAAGAAAATTGTCTTATTTGAAACATGTATGCAATACATGATAGTGAGAAATACTTATTAATTCCTTGAACATTATATAATAATGGAATACTAAGTTACTAGACGAACAGCGATGGAATCTAAAACAGGTAAGTGTTTGTTTTTTTTTATATTTAATATACATACATATGGGTAATTTACTCCATGGCTGAGAATAAATCATGACAATCATATTACTGCCCGTTGTTGTATTTACACTCAGTATAACTCCAAGTACCAGTGGTGATAAATTACTATGCCACATTTTTGTTGAATTAAGTTTACATGTTATTTACCCCGAAAGGCAAAACAATCAAAAAGAGATAATATCATACACTAAAATTATTTGTGTGTCCCTTTGAGGGGTGAAGGACCGAACTCGGAACATCTTATCCATAGAAGAGAAGATGCATCAAGTTTTAGGCCTGTTAAAATATTGTAGAACACCGTCACCAAAGTCCAAAACATTTACAAACTATCATTCACCATGTATGACGAAGATAACCATTGATTTTGTTTGTTTCTGGTGCCTGTCAAGTAAAGGCATCGTACGTCCAATAATGAAAACATCTAAAAGTTATAATATACGTCATACATGCAATTTTGAAGCGTTTTTATCGCGTGACATGATTTTAAAACAAGGACATTTGTTCACTCTCCTTTATCAAATGCACCAAGATACGCCCATATTATTTACGTGGAATATAGCACGAAACAATTCTCTTCAATGTGAATTATAAATCACTTATACATGTATTTGGTGGCTGTGTGACAGCTCTGGGTTACGTCCATAATGTCGCTCACGTGAAGAATTACAATACTTTTCCCAACGTGGGTGCCACTAGACATCACCAAGTAATATTCTAGGTCCAAAGAAGTAAAAACGCATATTTATAAAATACCCTTTGCACCGAAAATCGACTGTGCCGAAACAGACAAACCACAACAAACCTTGGATATACCAGTACCAAATAACCAAATAGGATAAATATTTATTCCCGTACAAATATATATATATATATAAATGAATTATTTTCGGGTTTCTAATTTTGTATAATTTAGTTGTTGTGATTTTAGAGAATTTCCATTCCTTTTGAGATAAACTTTAGAATATGAAAAGGAGACGGGACAACAATCTGGTTTCATTCGTGGAACCAGGGCTCCTCAAGTTTCAGACTTCTGGTAGCATGGCGTGCATAACTGGATTCTAAAAACTGAGTTGTAAATCTACTGTCTCAAATTTCACTATACAATTTTCATATACCTCAATATAGGCATTTGGATCAGATACATACCAAAAGATAAATTAGTGTATTGCCCATAACTTAGTGACACCTCTTTGGAATATCATGATGTAGTACAAGAATCATTGAAAATTGTTGAACGGTTCTCTCTTGCTGAACGCAGATCTAGTCTATGTATACTTTTATTCTTTCTATTAATTCGGCATCAATGCAGTTATATGAATTAGGTCTTTGGAACATGAACGCGGAAATTATTTAATGGACGACGGCTGACTATCATATTGAGTTATATCTGTATTTGATCTCTAATATTTTGTTACGTCGACAATTGCAAATATTCAACTGATAGCTCAAGCGCATGGGACAATCGAATACACCATATACCAGTCGTATCCGTATTTATTGGACCGTGAGGATCCCTCACCCTGGTATCAATCACAGCTTATGGCCCGTGACAGTAAAAGATTATAATATTCAATATAACGATGTAGTATACTTCCATCGTTACCAACTGTTCGAATCACAGAGAATTACAATCCTATTTCAAACACTTGCAGGACTCATTGGCTTTCATTTAACGTTGTGGGAGAAAGATCGATAAATCTAATAGCAAATAGTCTCCAATGCTGTTAACAATCCCCCGACAGTAATTTAGCTGATTTATGGAGGACAGCCAGCATATTGAGCGAGACAGATGTAGGAATCAATATTCACCAATATTCTAAGGGTTTCCTGAAAGAGAAAAACATGTGTAGTGAAATTAATTTCATCGTTCATATTATGTTATAGAGGGATACAATAACTTAGTTGCTCATTTATCAGACCATTAAACCAACTGGCGAGTTTCATAGTCATATCGAATAACATTGAGTACCCTGCAGTGAACTCAACGCCATCCCATAGACTGACTCGTACCAGTAGCTAATTCGTGGAAGTTAAAATATTTATGAATTTGACATGCACTGTACGACACCAACCACGCCGGTATTCTCGTCTCGATCTGAAAAAACCCACAATACTCTATAATCACATGTTCGTAATTTATTCTCTCTGTTGTATCGATAAATATAGATATAGGTCCCCACTGGACTCATAAATGTCACGAACATTCATGCTCAATTATATTCAGAACAGCAAAAGTACTGAATCGTCAATATCAGTTCTCAATGGGCCGTTATCTTACTGAATCTCATAAAAATCCAATATTTTTTATATCCTGCGAACGGCTCATACTATCTGAAATCATATATCTATTAATCAGACATTTCATACCTCATAAATACTAAGCGTACGGCCGATAAAACCTCAAATCTAGATGTCGGATGAAAATAACATTTTCTATCATATGGTTTAAATAATTTCACAATAATCCAAACAGCTATCTGTGGTCGTAATCTGTCAGTTTGCAATGAAATGTAACCTAAGAAAACTCTCGTCCTAGACCCTGGAATTATTAAATAGAACCCATCGAATCAGGTGACCAATTTGTCTGTGGAGGGCCACAAAACAAAATATAGCTACCTTCAAAGATTTCAACTCTGAATTGTTATCATCAAACATCAGATATCTCATAAACATCAAAATCCATGACCGTAATCGTCAAATACTTCAATTCTTCACTTTCAAATATTTCCATTACTCAATTCATATCGATATCTCTATGATTATGCCTCATCATATCAGATTGGGGGAGCGACCCGCCAGCGTACGATGTATCGGGATCGATGCCCGGGTTCTCCACCATATTGTATTTTTCCTTTCTTCTCCGGTGTCACTCCGGCTTTTAGGGTGTGCGGAGGACCAATCGGTCCCCTACATCACATACTACTCGCTTGGCAAATGAGAGGGTACACGGCCAATCGTGCACATGCGTCAGCGTGGATTCGTTCAAACGATCTTCGCCCCGCCGGATATACTCTCTTCTTTTGAATTAAATAAGTGAACAAGTCATATCGTACGATTTTTCCATGATTTCTTTCTTTACTAAGTCTGTTATCGATATATGATACTGTTTACAACACCACAATTTCCATGTGTATACAATTGTCACTTACAACAAGTCACCCTTCTAATCTCGGGTCATACCAGTAGCTTAATTATTGTGATATACGTAACTGACCTGTTTCCCGTTTTAAACGGCTTTTCCTTGTTCCTCGGGAAGCCTACCCGACTCCCAGCTTCTCCATTATGCACCGCATCTCTGTTCTACGACACCAGATTCACTTCTCAATTTCCCGCAAAAGTGTGACTCGCAGAAGCGTGTCCCCCAAAAGTGTGCCCGGCAGAAGAGTGCGCGATTTAAGCCAAATGTCTATATTTATAGCGGCCGAAATTCCTCAGGGACTTTTTCCATGAAGCGGAATTTATTCCGTGTCCCGATCTCATTGGTCAAGCTTCTCGTACCATAGATCGAACTTCATATCTAATAATCTGATTATCATATCAGATAAGAGTCTCCTTGCATATTATCATTTCCCTCAGCCATTTTATACTATCTCAGTATTTTGTATTTTAGATTTTTCTCCTTTTTATATTTTGTAGAGGAGGTAATTCACGGCTTTCACCCTTTTACCTATCCCTGATTTATTCAAGGGTTAATAATGTTTCCTCCGTTCGATCAAGTAATTTTAACTTGATGTCAAAGATAACGTTCCTTACTGACTGTAGTATTTCTTTTCTCGCCAAGGGTACTTAACCAAGGTATTTCAAAATTGCATCTGGAGTCAGTATTTTTACACCCAGATCATTCGACTATCACATTCTGTGTTATCGGTTCAATTAATCTCTGCATTTTCCATATATAAAGTTATTATCCCTTCCAGTGTTCTTAGCAGGACGTAATTATTGAACCATAACCGTTTTTTATAACCCACTAGCTTAATATGAAAATGCATTTAACACACAATCATTACATGACAATATTTTTGTTTGTGAAATCATTAGACGATTATGTTCGCCTCTCACACGATACAGTGAGTCATACCTAGGATCCATTAACTCTGGTGCGAGTTCATATTAATTAACACAGGTCGTATAAGTTAGCCCACTTTATCCTGGTGACTTAAAGCAAATAGTATTTTCATGTTTTGCCCCAGGCGTCGCAATATATCAGATATCATTAGGTTTGTATGACAATTGTTAGACGCTATAAGAGTCCACAGAGAGTCTGGACGCAAATCGACTTATTACTTGCCACTCATTACAGCCCACCCACTTTTTGAGACTGCAATGTTGTAAGTCCTATCTTAGATAGTGTAGTAAGCACAGCTACCTAGATATTAGCCAGTATAGAAGACAGCCTTACCTGCCGGTTAAAACCCTGAGAGAAGTCGTCTGTCACGTCTGTTGCAGTCCAGGTCAAGTCGTTCTCTGGCTTCTCTTGCAAGCCCGCGAGTTACTCTCATTGGCTAGAGGGCAATCAGCGCCCTCTACCAAGGGGGGAGAGAGAGAGGAGACAACTCTTGTAATATTAAAGCAATTGTCTCCCCTGCTACACTGGCCTAATGTTCGTTAATAGTCTGTGATATTCTATCACTGAAATGTGAGAAAACCTATTCTTACTACACTCTTCCCCCTTTTCTTTTTTGAGGAAGGGCGTACCAGCGACTGCAGTCTAAAACTCCAGCAAAGTATTCGCAAGGATAAAAAACATACCATAAAAGTACGGAACTGTACCTAAAGCGTCCTCTACTTTGAACTGGGCTAAAAACCGGACATTACCTAATAACAAACTACGTAATATTAGACCGACAATAAAATACCCAACCCCAGATCATCGAAGCTGATCTCTATCCCCAACCCTCGGGTCGATTTTTCAACAGACCTCTAATTTCCCAAAGAAGACCCAAAGGAGCTGGAGCGAACTGATCCACTTTGGTACCAGTCCGACTCACTCTGGAATCTACCTTTCCCCCCAACCTCTCCTTCCCCTCATAAATTAAGGGCTCACTCAATTTTATAATGTCAGCCCCTCTTAAACTGAGAGCCTGGCTACACTGTACAGCCTGTCAAGAAACAGACGACTAAGGAAATACTTGCCAGACTCTCCTAAATTGAGGGACTGACTATATCAGACAGTCCAAAAATATGTTTGACAAAATGCACCTGACATTTTATAATCTGTCAGCCCCTCTTAAACTGAGAGACTAGCTACACTATACAGCCTGTCAAGAAACAGACCGACTAATGAAATAATTGCCAGACTCTCCTACATTGAGGGACTGACTATATCAGACAGTCTATCAAGTTTTGACTAATGACAATAGCGACAGTAACTTTTAGACTGTCAGCACTCGATGAGAGCTTGCTCAGTTTGAAAACCTATCAGTCCCTATTAAACTGAAAGACTGGCTATAATCAGGCTGATCAAGGAATAACTGCCAGACTCAAGTAACTAGAGGGACTGGCTATATCAGATATCCCATCAAGAGTAGACTGACTAAGGCAATAACTGCAAGACACTCAGTCTCTCAATAGTTGATTGACTGGCTAGCGAACATAGTCTGACTAAAACAGTAACTGCCTGTCAGTCCTTCATACATTGTGGGACTACTCATATAGCTCAAGGCTTCAGGAAACCAGTATCCTCTGTATGCATCAACAGAGACACACACATGAAGAATCAACGCATGTGAAACACCCGTGCACAAGGTGCCGCTAACACGTCAACTCAGCATGTGGATGAATCTGCAGGACCAGAAGGAATATCGGAATCCATTGAACAGAAGTGCACTGCGTTGCTGATGTTACCGCATTGCCAATGATCAATTAGCCAGCGTCTGAATAAACATATCCAAAATGATCCCCGAATTTGATCAGACATAATGCTCCACAGTGAGCATTCAACCAAACAAGGTCAAGGCTTGTCCGATGTCCGACTTATTTCAGACCCTGATTCAATAAATTTAAACCGGGATGACAAACACCGGTGCATAACTCACTGGGGCTTCCATAGAGAAGACACAAGCAGAGTTGTGGCCACAAACTCCCTTGGCCCTGTGTCTCCAACATGGATTGCCCCGTCATTCTCTCCCCTTGTTAAATCATCCCTCACAATTCGCACTCTCCTCGGCAAAAACTCATATAGCATCCAAGTAACTCACATGTACATTTAACACCATTTAACCATTGCCGAATGATGTGCCAACCGTGAGGGTTGACCCCACAGATAAAATTTAACCCAAACCACCATTCCACAACCCCATTCACTCCACTTTCACTCGAGCCTTTCTCCTAACTCCCTAAAAAGTTGAACATATCTCCATCACACAATCACGCAACACACACTGCACATTTTTCCAACACACATCACATGTTCTCCCAACACACCAACTGTTCTAAAATAGGTACACACACCACACTCTACTGAAAACTCAATCTACCAAAAATGATCATTCTAAAATATAGGTCCACACATCACAAATCAACCAACACACCATTATCCAACACCCCACATCACTATTCAACATCCACACATATCACAGATTTCTTGTCAGACATTTTATCATTTTTTTTTATCTTTCCCCCCAAAAAGAACAACCGACACAACATCAAACCAAAATGCCACATCACCTATATCAAAATACAAAGACATCAACATCAAAATCAACTCAAACCAGTGTGCTACATGGCACCGCATGCCAATGCCCACTGTCAATCTGCATTGCCCCCTAACATTACCAATGCTAAAAGAGAACTAAACTGAAGCACTGTCCAAACCGGTCATCATGCATCAACATTTTACTGCAGGAACCCCCATGTTCCCAATAACCAGGGCCTTCTTCCTAAAGTCAACGACACAGCCGTAAGCGGACAGAAAGTCCGAGCCCAGTAACAAATCCTGAACCACCGGGGCTACAACCATGTCTCCAAAACAGTTAAACCCTGCAATGGAAAGGGGAACCTGTCGAACCAACATTCCCATACTGGCCGTACCCTGAAATGCACCAGTCAGCTTAATGGGAGTGGATGACAGTCCCCTAAGCCCTAACTTTCCAAATAATTCCGGACTCATCACTGTTACCTGAGAAGCAGTATCCACTTTCGCACTCACTGGAACGGACCCGACCCTGACCGGAACTACCATTGCCCCCTTCCGAGCCCCAGACACGGTAACGCCTCGAACGGCAGCAGTCGACCCGGCACAATCTGACAAGGAAGGTCCTCCCGTGGTAACCAACCCATCAAGATTAGTGCGAACGGGGCAACTTCGACTTATGTGTCCTAATTGATGACAAAGATGGCATTGTACTTGGGGACATCGGAAACTCTTATGCCCATTTTTCCCACACGAGTAACAGGTAACTCTGTTAATAGGGGCTTCACTGGCTACCGGTAGCTCGGGAGAATTAACGGAGAATTAACATGTCTCAATGGAGACTCACCCCGACCCTCCCGTAAAAAATCCCCTCCCACAGGCTCGAGTTCTGTGGAAACTAGACGGACCCCTGCTACATTCACGACTTGGTGATTATACAGTGAGGCGTTCACACATGTCAACGCCTCCTGAATAGTTTTGGGGTCTTTCTCCATAGCAAACAAAACTATAGCCTGTGGTTCATGACAACCTTTGAAAAATTGCTCCACAGCTATCGATTCGACTAACTGACGTGGAGCCCCCGGATACCCCTTCACAGCTAACTCAACACACCTATAAGCAAAATCAGCCAAAGTGTCATCGGCCCCCCGCTCCTCCAACTGCAACCGATGTCGGATTGCTTGAGGAGGCTCGAGATCACCATACCGTTTGTCTAAGGCTTCAAGAAGCTCATCAAAAGAATTACAAACTGCTTTCGGTAAGAAAGAGTAATACTCGATGGCCTTGCCATGCATGCACTCAGTCAAACGCTTTAGAGATTTTGCCTTGCTCCACTTCCGATCTTGAGCTTCTAATTCAAATTTAATCTTAAACGGCGACCAACCTTTGGCATCGCCGGAAAAAACTAATGTTTTCGGAAGTGGACGGCTGCTACTACGTGTAAAAGATGATGCCGAGGGGCTACGGCCAAGTGATGTTAAAGGGCTACGGCTACGCCAGCGTACTGTTCGAGGACCACGGAGAAGTCGACGTGATCTCAAACTCGCTTTATGTTGCCGGATAGGCTGCGAAACATTGGACCCTATTAAATTATCTCCCTTGTCCTCCTGACCATGAGCAATGTTAGAATGATCAATGGATGGAGAGGAATGGCTACCTTTGTGCTCCTCCCCAACCTTACTATGTGAAGGGACGAAAGGGTCAGAGATGGGCACAGAAGGGTGCACCACCCTCTGATGATGCCCTGACCCCTCACAAGCATCCATCACTCCTGCATCCATATAATGTGCATGCTGGGTACCCTCACCAGAATTACATTCCCCACCCCCCAACCCCGGCATTTGCGCAACATTGACCACAGACAAATTTTCCTGCTCATCATTACCCATTGTCAGCCTAACCGCACTGCCATCAGTTTGCAATGAACTAGCATCAGCCCCCACCCCTCTAACCATTGGACTAGTCCCCTGGCCTTGCATCATGGTCATTATCATTCCAAGTTGTTCACCTACTGTTTCCCACTTCTCCTGGTTAGATACCAGCTCACCGATTTTGGTAACACATTCTTTCTGGTTAGTTGCCAGCTGATCGATTCTGGCGACACATTCGCCCTCGTTAGATACCAGCTGACCGATCTTGTTAATACATTCTCGCAAGCTCTGAGAGAGACTCTGAACAACAGATTCCCTTTTCCCCCTTAAATTTTGAATGTGATTTTCCATCTCAGTTCGCAATTCGCCTACATGTTTTTCAATTAAATCTGAAACATATTCAGGGCAAATGGAAACATCTACCCCACTAATAAGAGAATTCTCCATCAAAGGATTCTTCTGGAATTGTTCAATATTATGTGCCATTGATACGTCTACTGGTACCAGTTCTGTCATGGTGTGAATTGTGGGACTCCACAAAAATGCAAATGCAAGTATTCAATAAACTGCAATACTCACTTCCAAAATGGCTGCCATGAAATAAATTTATCTGCCTTACTTGATTTGTCAAAATACTATTAACCAGACTCGCCTCCAATGGTACAAATCTAGCTACAATAAATTCCAACCAAGCTGCAGGAAAAATAAAATGCGCAGCTCAAAATTTACCGGTCAAACAACCAACTTGACAGCAATGGCTGTACAATAAATTCTGTTTTCTGTATAAAACAGAAATAACACTCAGTGAGTTTCCACTCCAGAAACTCACTAGAAAAAATGAAGCACTTATAAGCTGAATGCACACACGTTACCGCAGTCAATGCGTTCAAGTGTGCTTATTCAACTCAAATCCATCAGAAAAAAAAACAAAAAAAAACAAGACTCTTCAAAACAAGTGCATCACGCGTTACCGCAGTCAACGCGTTGTTGCAACGTCCCTGTTAAGTCCAAAACTAGAAACAAACCAAGCCAAATAAGATACAAAATAATCGCTGTCGAGCCCAGTTAGTGCCTAAGGGCTCAATAGAATATGTGTTGAATACCAAACAATCATCAAATGGTGTCAATCAATACCAAATGAGACGGAGTTATCAACAATCAAAGTCTATTTCCCAAAATAAATAGGATCAAAACTCACAGAGTTGGCATTTTGCAATCGCCAACTAAATTATGGTTGCCTATTTAATAAATGTTCCCAAAATGAACTGGTGTTGCCCAACAATACCCAATACTCTAATCGGGTGCAATGTTGATGCTACACCAATTGTTTTTATTTATATATATATATTTTTTTCAACTAAGTATAAGAGAGTGTTTTAATCAACACTAATCACTCAACCAAAATCAAATGGTGTCACTTCACATCACCAGACCACAATATAATTGAGTGTAGCGCCGATATGTCAACACTCAAAAGAATTTTTTTTATTTTTTATTTTTTTTTTTCAAAGTAAACCCAAGGAAGAGTGTTTGAGTAAACACTAAACTCTCAATCAAAATCAGATGGTGTCACTTCTGAACACCACCAGACCACAATCAAACTGAGTGCAGTGTTGATATGTCAACACTCAAATCTCAAAATACAATCAGAGTTTTTGTTGTATTGAACACCAAACAATCAACCACATCCACCAGATCAAAATCTGATTAAATATGGTACAAGTTTGTCAACATCCCACCACCAAAATATTGACCGTTTATTTAAACTCAAAATAAATTATTCCCAAAATACTGAGTGTATTTCAGCAACACTGACCACTCACCCTTTTTACAGTGTAAGTCACCATTGAGTACACCATCAAGGTGTACAGTGTATATTGACCACCACAGAATCTGAGGTCACTTCAATTTGTACTCGCCAAATCAGAATGAACACCAGCAGTTTATATATTCACTATGAAAACTCACAGGTAGCATTCAGCTACATGTAACACCTCACGAAAAGCCACGAAGTTAGTAGCCAAGCTAGGTACCAATATATTAGCAAATCTATTGAAACATTAATTTGAATGTTCTATGCCATGGCTAGCAAGAATTTCAATCAAATGAGAGAAAATCCCCCACATCCAACGTAAGCACCAGCTAATCCCTCGCGCAATAGCTACCAGGCAATAGCCAGATGAACTTGAAAATGAAATTGGGCGAATTCCAAAAATTACTAAATTGAACTCTAGCCGTAGGCCATAGATTTTCAGTCAATGTCCCAATCATATTCACAAAAACTGACCACCGGAAAAGTCAACGTAGTTTGACCGATAATACAAAGTCAAACTAAATATTGCTATACATTTTAAGTCGACCACACCAGTGAAAAATGGTCAACAGAAATTGACAGTGCTATAGATAAGACAACCGTGCAAAACTATGCCAGTGGCACAGCAAGAATAACCACAATTTGTCAACAGCATGACTGATGAATCCACGTACATCACAAGGTCATGCAGTACATAACCTTGTATCCCAAACTCACCGAACCACCGAACCGAAAGGAAATGACTAATCTGACCGCGTTCAGTCACTAAAACTTCATCCCATGCTCAAAATCTTCTCCAAAAACCCCAACATTACCAACCCAACCACTGAATACATGAAAAATATAATTATGATGAGTGAGGACCATGAACAAAACACAAAAATACACATATGGACACAGAAACAGTACCGGTACACATACATGACAACACAAACATTAACATATAAACCATTCAAATATTGCACCTGTCAAAACCTTTATCCCAACTTCTAATCCTAATTTTCCCTACCAAATATTATCTCAGAAAAAAAAAAAAAAAATACATCAAAATTCACCAAATCACACAAAACTCTAGCTAAATCTAAGGTGCAATATTGGAGGCAACCAGCAGGCAAGTCTGCCCGCTACACTGGCCGTCTAACCAACCTAAACAATTACAATCCTATTCCTTTTTATTCCCGAATGTTACCCTTCAAGTTACTGTCGTTGTTGTTGTTGTTCCAAATAACCACAACAACGTGTCAGTAAACTCCCAAAATTTTCAAAAGGAATGCGAACTCAAACCAAATTGTAAACTGGGGTAGTTCAAAATAACCCCGCTTCACTCGCGATAAATTATATCAAGACAAATATGGCAAAGAAAGCCGATCTGACGAAAGAGAAGACTATCAAGGGTCCAATTTTCGTCACAACACACACAGACTGTTATTGGCTCAAACACAAGACTGTTTTGGCTCAATTCACGGAACAATCATTGCCAAGCCATACGATATACTGCATCGAGCTTGAGAACTATTGCCGTGTAATCATTAGTTAACAACTAATTAAAGTCTACGCACTTTCGTTTGGAAAATCCGCCATTGAACAGCTGTTCAACTCCCTAAAAAATGTGTCCATGCCGACGAGAGAAAAAAAATATTCCAGAACTTCGCTGGAAGCTCAAATTTTTCACAAAACCCCTTCTATAAAGTAACACACTTTCAGTTTATATCGACCCAATCGTAAATAAAAGCCAACAAGTTTGTCAGGACTCGGAAATGAAGATTTTCACAAATGCAAAGATGGCCGCCGGACTGACACTGCGCCCAGTTCACTATCGAGCGAAAAAATGTCGAAAAATAATCACAATTCTACGCTTGATATTTTAACTTCTGATCACCAATTGTAGTAATTCCGGACTCATCACTTCTGACACCAATTGTAGTGAGCACAGCTACCTAGATATTAGCCAGTATAGAAGACAGCCTTACCTGCAGGTTAAAACCCTGAGAGAAATCGTCTGTCACGTCTGTTGCAGTCCAGGTCAAGTCGTTCTCTGGCTTCTCTTGCAAGCCCGCGAGTTACTCTCATTGGCTAGAGGGCAATCAGCGCCCTCTACCAAGGGGAGAGAGAGAGAGGAGACAACTCTTGTAATATTAAAGCAATTGTCTCCCCTGCTACACTGGCCTAATGTTCGTTAATAGTCTGTGATATTCTATCAATGAAATGTGAGAAAACCTATTCTTACTACAATAGCACCAGTCCAGCATTTAACATGGCCGATATAGAGTTCAGCCCCCCCCACTTTCAAACGTGCTCCGAGGCGCCTGTAGATCCCTGTGGCACGCCTGATATTTCGTTTGGGTGTGATTTCGTGTTTCTAGTGTTGTCTATTATGCAGGTAGGATTCCATCCAGTTATGTGCAGATTGGCTGAAGTGATAACATTTTAGGGCAACGATTTGGTGCAAGACTCACGAAATATAACAAAGGATCTGCTGCAAGTTGTATTGTCATTCTTTTGTCCAGGATATTACCTTTTCAATGGGAGGTCTTACACCAAAGCCTTGCCCATTTTAGTTTTTGGAGAAGAATTAGAAGTATACCGGCAAGAAACCACACAACACCTATATATTAATATATACAAGAAATTTATTAAGATTCATAAAATTTGGCATGAATAAAAATGCTGTTCATTGACAGATAATAAAACTAACATTATACAAGTGGTATGTGATGTTGAATATGGTCGAATTTGGGGTAAAATGGGAGGCCAGATCAGCACCACCACTACATGCGTCTGAGGAAGAAATGTCAAAATCTTTAATTTAGTACATGTAACCTAAACCAGAAAATGAAAAACGATAACACTGAAGAATACAGGTATAGCAAGTACCTGTACCAGAACGCATGGACAATAGCGGTGACCTGGCCACCAATTTGAACCCGCCCCGACAGAACTACTAATGACTTATTATGGGGCGAGTGGGTGGGAAACTTTAAAATCACTACATGTACTCAAACATCTGCTCTGACTGGTCGGTGCAAACTGGACACTGAAGTCGAGCCGACGCGCACTAAATAAATTGGCCACACAGTGCACCATGGGAAATGCACGGGGAGTAGAAACACCGCAGAGCTGGTGATTTAAATATGAACGGGAATAACAACCAAAAAGGTGACTACATGCTAGATGTCCAGAGACACTGACCAGCGAAGCAATTCAGGCTGAAAGGGCACATTCATGTACACATGTAGGTTAAATATAGAATAGCACCAGCACATGGTAAAACTGAGCTAAGGTTAGTTCTTGCCTGGTTCCAATTACCCATTTTGACCAGCCAGAATGTCATGATTGTGTGGTCTACAAGATCAAAGCCATTGTTCTGTGAGTTTGATGAGAGTTGTTTGTGTTGAGTGTTTGGGCCTGAAGCCTGATTGTCCATGCAGTAGATTGTATGACGATAGGTACTCATACAGGTGATCATGAACAGGTCTCTCGATAATCTTTGAAACAACTGGCAAAAGAGAGATTGGCCTTAGTGTTTGTCAATGTTTTCTTACCAGCTTTGTGAATAGGAACTACTCATGCTAGTTTCCATTGTGATGGGAATGTATTACTGTTTATGCTCAGATAGATTATTTTAGTGAGAGATTCTGTGATAATGGGAGCAGCTAGTTTCAAGAATATTGTATCCATCTATACCTGTGCTTTTAGAAGTATCCAGACCATTTAGGTAGTATTAAACATTTATAAACAATGTTAGTATTTATTATCAAATCAAACCTGCTGTTGCTATGACCTTATCTCCCTTAGGAGTATCCTTTGCAAATAATTAAAACTGAAAGTTGTCTCCCCTTAAGTAACCTAGCTGAGCTGGCTGAGCTCCCTAAGCCCCTGCACTTTCCTGAATCTCCCTCTTTCTCACTCTTATAGCCCGAGACGTGTGGTGAGCAAGGCCGTGGAGTGAGGGGCAGGATGGGAGGGTAATCAAAGCAACAGCAGCTTTGATTTGATAATAAATACTAACATTGTTTATAAATGTTTAATATTTATGTCTCAAATCTTCACCTGCTATTGCTATGGCTCACTACCAACATATGGAGGTGGGATCCTCGGCCTTGTTGTAGTTCCAATAGCTGGCAGAGTAACCGCTGAGATGATCACGGACATGGCACACTAGTACTCGACAAGAGGGACCCTGGTCGGTGATGCAGTGGGTAGTCATGGAGTAATCATAATAGATTGTTGAATGTGACCACTAATTACTCGTCCATGCAAACCGTGATCGTGGATGTGGTGCACAATTTGACCCCCACGAAGGAACTTGGGCCGGTGGCGCTGTGAGTATTCAAGTGGTACTCAGTGTATAACGAATAGAAGCGGTCATGTACATCCCGGCAACATCGTATACAAGGTGCCCATCTTATACCCCTCAAGTCCACAAGCCGTCTTACGTCAACTCTCTGTACTTTAGTCCCTTGTTGCTGACACTAGTAAACCTGAAAGTAGTACTCACAAATGTGTCAGGTCTTGTAAGATGACTTGTGAGTGGACAGCAGCTGCCTCTCTTGAGATGATCTCATAAGTTGGTCATAATAGCCCTCATTCACCAAACTCTCTGTACTTTAAACCTGAAATTGACACAAAATATACCTTAAAACCAATACTCACCATTTTGTCAGGTCTTGAAAGATGTCTTGTGAGTTGGTGGCTGGCAGGCTGACCTATTGAGGTGATCATGAAATATGGTGGACATATGAAATGACTGATTAGATGATGCAGCAAGCTGGCTGATTGACTGACTTGCTGCGCTGAACGAAAATGCCCTCCCCTCTTTTTTTGAAAGTTACTGGACCACGTGCTGGGCAGCCACTAGTGGCCCAAGCGTGGTCACCCTATCTGATTGTACTGACATATCTCTCAGATAGAAATCGGTGAACGTAGAATTGCCCGTCCATGCACAGGACTGGACAATGTCATGAAGGGATATGTTCTTCCATAAAGGCCATGATGTAGCAATGGCACGAATTTCAAGAGGTTAGAAGTGGGGGAGCGTCAATGGCAAGTTGATATGACCACTTAATAGTCTTCTTCAACCAAGAAGCAATAGTATTCTTGGTAATGTCACGCACTGCAGTTGGCTGAAGAGACAGGAATAATAGACGACGAGAACCCCGACCAGGGTCGGTACGAGTGAGATAGTGACGTATGGCTCGTACAGGGCATAACAGGATGTCGTCCTCAAGGTCACGAACAAAGTCTGATAAAGCAGGGATGGAGTACAAACGTTGAGCACAAGAACCTTGGTGCACAGCCTCATTCTTGTCGATGAACTCAGGGACGGGACGAAAGGAAATGCGAGACCAATTCGCCGTCCAGGTCAAAGACGACCTTTCCAGAGCGTGAAGTTCGGAAACTCTAGACGCCAAAGCGAAAGCCGCCAGGAAAGCAGTCTTGTAGGAAACAGCTTTAATAGAGGCGGACTGTAAAGGTTCGAAGGGCGGACGAAGCAGGGCACCAAGAACCACACCAATATCCCACTTCGGTAACAGCTGGCGAGTACGGCGAGACTGTAAGGCGAAAGCCCGTAGGAGAGCAGAGATATTGTCGTTTAGACCAATGCCGATGCCGGTCGAAAGACGTAAAACCCTAGCCAAAGCAGACCGGTACCCCTCAATGGTGCTGATTTGAAGCTTCTTATCATGATGTAGGTGAAGGAGGAAGTCAGCTACTAAGGAAAGAGAGGCAGAGTCGGGATCGGATTTCACGTTCTCGGCACCAGGAGACGAAATAGGCCCATTTCAATTGATAGAGCTGCGATGTGGAAGATCGATTGGCTGAAACCATCGTCTGTGCAACTTCTGCTGAAAATTCTTGGACTGTAAGTGCACTCTGGATAGTCTGCAGACGTGTAAGTTGAGCCACTGCGGGTTGTGATGTATTATCCCGTGAGGTTGACGCAACAGGCTGGGCCAAACTGGAAGACGACGTGGCGGAGCAGTGAGAAGTGGAACCAGTACCGGAAACCACTGACGCCGAGGCCACCACGGAACCACGAGCAGAATGACGCAGTCGTGCTGAGTAATCTTTTGAAGAACTTCCTGAATCAGGGCCATGGGGGGTAGGCATAAGCCAGTCAGTTGTCCCAGTTGATTGAAAGAGCGTCGATGGCAAAGGCTTGAGGGTCCAGAATCGTACTGATGAAGAGGGCAAGCTGCGCATTGTTCCTCGTCGCAAACAGGTCGATCAAGGGGGTCTCCCAGACGCTACAGAGCTGACGGAAGACCTCCAGATGAAGTTGCCATTCGGTCTGAAGCACGGTGTCGGGACGGGAAAGGCGGTCCGCTCAGGGAAAGAGGTATTCGTCTTCCAACCAATCATAACGACATACCAAAAATATACTGGACTCCCAAAATGCATAAATCACCATACAAAGCTAGATTCATAGCTGGTTCTAGAAGCTGCACCACCAAGCTTCTTTCAACCCTATTGACGAGAGCCCTTCAGGAGGTAAAAGCATTTTGGGAAAGGTATTGCGCCACTATTTCTAAGAACTCTGGCGTTGAATGTATGTGGATATTGAAAAACTCAAAATGTCTTACGGAAGAGCTTGACGCTAAAGGTCACATACCGTACAGACATGTATCCACATGGGATTTCTCGACTCTCTATACTACAATCCCTCATCAGGACCTTATTGACCGTCTAAGTTCATTAATAGTATCTGTGTTCAAGAAAACTGATCGTAAATATATTAATGTCGAAAGCCTTAAAGCATTCTTTAGCTCGACTACATACAAGAGATATCATTCATGGGATGTTTCTTTGTTTATAGAGTTGCTTGAATTTCTCATTAAAAATATCTATGTGAAATTTGGCAACACAATATCAGCAGCATATAGGTATTCCAATGGGTACTAATTGTGCACCCCTGTTGGCCGACCTGTTTCTGTTCTCTTATGAATATGACTATATGCAGGCGCTTTCAAAAACCGATCCATTCAAAGCCCGTTCCTTCTCATTCACCAAACGCTATATAGACGATCTTCTCGCTGTGGATAATCGCTATATAAATGAAGGATATATATCCACCTTCACTGGATTTGAAGGAAACTACAGACAGCCCTACAGGCACATCATATTTAGATCTATATCTCTATAAAAATGAAGCGGGCATTCTCTCTCGTCGACTTTATAACAAAAGAGATGATTACAATTTCGATATCGTAAACTATCCCTTTCTGGATAGTAATATTCCAGTGGGACCTGCATATGGCGTATACATATCTCGCTTAGTAGCATTTGCTAGATCCTGTGTTAAATGTGATGATTTTAATCAACGTCACAAAAACATTGTTGCAGAAACTTATAAAACAGGGCTATTCCACCAAGCGCCTCCACTCAAAGTTTCTCAAATTTGGCGATACATATCGCATGCTGATAGTAAAATACGAACGTAGCGTGCAAGATCTATGGCGCTACGTTTCGTAACTTGTGTCTAATTCCGCTTAACCCGGGGCTAGCGGCCGTATGAACCCATGTACTTCAAGATCCTCATGGTACTCATATGAACAGTCACAATCAAAGCGTGACTGAGATACATCATTCTTTAGATGACGACTTTACAACGAATTATGGATTAAAAATACTGATCAGCGATACGGATTTGATATTTTTGGAACATCATGATGTCTTGCCGGCATCATTGAAAACTGTTGACCCCTTCTCTCTTGCAGGAAACAAGCCTATGTTTATGTATACTATGATTGTCTTTTTGAATTTGGTGCTAATACTGTTATGTGGAAAATGGAATAGGTCTTTGGATTATGGACGCGGATATTCTCTAATGGACGACGGCTGGATTATGAATGACGGACTAGACGCTTGTAATTATCAGCTTAGATGGAGATTATCACCGTGACCGTTAATCTTTTTCATTATCCTTCATGTACTTCTCACACATTATGCTATTTATCCATGTTTATCCCATAGCAATTGTATATCCCCACACATAATAGATTTAATATTATTGTCACCTCTAATAATGTGGTCACCTCGAATTTAATCTGCAATCACCTATTGTCTATACACATCCTAGAGGATTAGTTAGATTACAATAGTCACACTCAGTGTTTGATTATTTTTTATACACCTGACATCACTAGCTCATGGAGCACCTATTGTACTATGATTGTTTTGTGACCTTTGTTTGCCTGTTAATCATTTGTATAAATACCCTCATCTGTACTATGTAGTTTCATTAGCTTTGAAAAAGTTGGAAGTATCTCCAACGAAATATAGTTTCTGACGTTTCATGCGAATAGGCAGAAACTGATGTCTACACGTGGTTTGAGTACTTGTTGACCGCCAAGGGGCGTGTCTGTCAACGTTCATTGGTTTTGCGGGAGGTGTGTCAATTGAAGTTGATATGATTGGTTGTTCATGTCCCAGAGGGGGACGCGGGTCATGTGGCCTGCCATTCTAGTCGGTGCCTTCGGCGCCTGCACAACAGTTTTCTTTCTAAAATAATTTTTCCAAAGAAAAATTGTTTATATATACAAAGGAGGCAGAAGATATGCAAATATCATTAACATTCGTAGATAAATGATGCGTTTCAACTAATTGGATAACGTAAACAATTACAAGATGTTTGTAATGTACAATAGTGTAAGGGTAACTGTACTCATGCTTTTCCAGAGTTTTTCAGGCCTGCTTTCATTCAGGGTTTTTATCTCTGATTTTTAACGCAGAGTAGTTACATTAGGGAATATATATGGTGACAGGGATCACTAACAATTATATGTGACTGTTGTTCATATGTAATAAATCTTATGTGACTGTTGTTCATGGGCGCAATAAATGCCGTCGTTTCCTAATCTTATGTGACTGTTGTTCATGGGCGCAATAAATGCCGTCGTTTCCAAATTTTGGTATTTGACTTTTATTGGTTAGTACGGTTCTAAAGGGTAGACACGTCAGCTCTACAGCAATAAAGAAGTTGTTATCCATAGAATAGTCTTGTGTTATATACGCCGACTTCTAAATGCCTATCAAAGAAAATATCTAATGTTAATGGGTGCGCGCTGAGGGCGTCTGATGGAGTAGAAGCCTCAACATGGGGTAAACATGGTAAATACAAGAATATCCAGTAATACTTAATATATAATTCCCGACGTCGTACAATAATCTCCCCCCCAAAGATAAATAAATAAACTTACATATATTAGTCAAATGACATGTACAGAGTTCGGGCCTCGGAGGATTAACAGTCCACTATAGAATCCTACCATATATTCTGGTATGGAGAGATTTTACTAAACATATAATAAATGCGACTATGTAGAATAAGCTATATACATTCATTTTTACAAGCTTTCCGGGAACATTATCCTCATCCCCAGGTAGTGGCAATTACAAGAAGGTATATAGAGACACTAGTATTTATATAATATAGTAGCAATAAACATGGAGACATGATTGGATATAACATGGTGAGTAATAGTATGGAACAATAGCAGAGATAGGAAACAACTCTAGTTGACTAATACATGAACGCAATCAATGAGATTCGCCAGCTCGAGCTGACGTCAGGTAGCTACGTGTACCAAGACGTAAATGGCGCATCCCCATGTCGTTTTTCTAGACGTCACAAAGACAACGTCATGATTTAGCGACGTTATAATTGTTCGTTTTATGACGCCAAGTCTTCTTTACCTGTTGTAGCACTAGCGCCGCATAGTGTGGCTGGCGATCCCCGTTACATAATGCTAAGGTAAAGCAATAAAAAAACTTAATGGTTGATAGGGAAAAACAGTCCCAAGCTGATGTATAAGAAGTATGTTTTAGACAATTAAACACTAAAATGGGCAGTAAGCTGGTATTTGTGTTGAATAGGCGTAATTGAACTGAGAAAATGTTTTTAAATCTGTTTTCTTAGGAAATGTACAATGATACTTATTTTAAACAGAAGCTACCAAACACCATGTTCAACCTGTCATCTAAGACACTGAACAAGGAAATTCATTGAATGCTTCATTGAACAAGGAAATAAACAAGTATAAAAAGGACATTCCTCCAGTTAAACTGTATCCATAGTTTTCAGTGAAATTGATCATCTCTGGTGAGGTTTAATGCTTCAAAAAATCCATAACTTTAAGAAAAATTTCGAAATAATGATTATTGATTAAGAATGGTTAATATCTCCCCAGTTATAGCGTATTTCTTCAGTGTAAATTCACAAAATATGCAGCTTTAACTCCATATCTTGTGAAAATGTATTTTGCCCACGCAGGATGAAACCTGTCTGTCATACTTTGCAAGATTGGTACATGTATGACTTGTAATCGCCCTCAAGCCTGTTATCTCCTGAGAAAATGTATTATTCATTGCTAAGATGACAAAGGGAGAACAGCTCGCTAAATCTACTTTGTAGATCCAGGAAGCAAAAACAGATATATATACATAAATATCAAAAGTTAATCTTACGCGCACGAACTGACATTTTGGTAAGCACACAAATACAAAAGAAGGGAAACGTGGAGGTCAGGTTTCTGTACTTTCCAGCTTTGAGGATAGAAGAGAAATGGTGGAGGGAATACTGTTCCAGTGGAATATACCTTCAAGCAAGTAGGGCACAGACGGAAATGCATTATCTTTATGAATATCCGGACCTCGGTGAATCAGAAGAAAGCTTATTTGATCAGCTCGATGATATTAGCCCATGGAACTACTATCACTTGCCGGTGATGTTATGTTGTTCATATGCGATGGCAAATTTGTGCATCGTGAATTAGTACGTGGTCAGCAACTTATAAAATGAACGTAACAAGAACGGGACACAGATCGAACACTTACAATGTAAGTCCCCCAGATAATCTTAATCATAAGGTTTGTTTGGTATGAGTCCGTTAGTTTCTACGTAGGTACGAAATGAACTTTCAAACGTCAGACACAGCTCACGGGCTAGTGAAACACGCCTTATTCCTTGGTACAAGTATAATCTTCGTCCGTTCGAAGTTTTAATACAAGTTTTATCCGATGGTGGTACGCCCGCGTTAATAATCGACAGATTTCTTTCACTGTCTCAGTCCCAGTTGATATATTTTCGCAGCATCCGCTTTCATATATGGTTAGCTGCATTGAGCATTGGTTTCTAGACCTGGTGTACAGACGCTGTGGCGCGAATGGTAAGAATATACTTAAGAATTTGGGCTGAGCTTTCAGCGGGCCTGGAATACATTATTCTCGATACATTGATTATCTTTAATGTGACGTGTACGTGATTAATCTGTTCAGAAGAGAATTATATAGTCAGCAAGGCCATGTACCCCAACCCATTGTATAATTTGGGGGGAAAAATGAAATTTAAGATCGTTCGGAACCATTCATCAGAATTTATCCTGCTTGATACTGCTATTCACACAACTACTGAAGTTATTAGTTAAACACAATTAAGGTGTATCAGGTCGAAGGTTCAAAATCTCGAGTTTTGATCTTTTGTCTTATACCAGAGGACACAGTCAAACCTACAAGTTGGGGGAAAAAGAAATTATGAAAATTAGTGCATTGTACTAAAAAAACATGACAGGGGATTAGCATGGCTCAAGCGTTCGAACACCGTGCCGATTGTTTTTTGGTCGTTTTCTGCGTTTAGTTTTTCGCCAAAAAGTGTTTTTTCCCGTTCTAATTTCTCTCTTGTTATTTAATGTACAATCATGAACTTTGGACACAATATTCCAATCATGTAGATCTTCAATAGGTTGCCTCAAATTTTATAAGTTCGGACCTGTTCATGAATTATTTATGATTTAGTAGAGAGAGGTGGAGTTTTTGTCGATTTTTCCAATCTTTCAACTTTGCCCGACGATAAAATAAGTTCTAGGCCCTAACTAAAAATAACTGAGGCAACCTATTCTTATTCAAATGGTAAAGTTCATTATTCCAAAAAAGCAAGTTTGTTTGATGAGTTATTAGCGCATGATTTTGAGGACTATACTTTTCTAAATGACACCATTTATCTTGAAATAAATCGATTCTTGTAATAAATATGAGAAATTTATTTATTTATCTAAATTCCTTGAATAAAGGGCTTTCAGAAAATGTATAGTTTGTATGGATACAAAAAAGAATTGCCCCGCAATTAAGTAAAATTGTGATACGTACACGTACGCAACTGGGACCCGATACAGTAACCCTAAAGTAGATCGAAGATTGCAGAAAAAGGAATCCATCCAGCTGGCTGGAAGGAGGAATACAAACCGTTCTGTTGAACTATTTAATAGCGCTTGGGGGAAAAATCGCACTCTAATTTGACATTATGATGGCAAGTCCTTTCTCACGTGGAAAATGTACCACCAAAGCAGTTGTAAATAGTGCGCCACTTCCTTGACCCGATGGCATTGGAATGTTTACTTCAGATATAGACAGCCAGAGATTATTAATCAATATAGCTACATGTATCAAATATGAACAATGCGTCTGTCGTTTCGCAGCTGTAATTGTGAACCAATATACACATTCAAGGTTGGAGCCGGTAAAGCTATTAGCACAATGCGCCACAATGCATCCAACATCAAATTGTTTACGTAAGAGGTGGAGTGACAACATCTTATTGATATCTTGAGCAAAGTCACTTCAAATTTGACATATAATGTGAGTTCTTTTCTGGAAGAAGATTGTCAGGCTTTGCTTTCTTCGATCAGTTTATCGATTCCTCCGTTATCCAGAACAGGCTATCGGAGTTTATTAATGCCTCATCAAATCCACATGGTCTTCAGGTGATGCATTGATACACATGCATAATCCACGCGGAAATCCACATTTTCAACGCTTTCGTAAACTTCGCAAAGAGAATATCACTGTCAGAGTGATTTCGATTCAAATTTATCCAACAGATTTGTATTGATTATACAAATAATATGAAAAATCCCGTTCAAGTAAGATTTATTTAGAGACGACTGTAGTTGTACATGTAACTATAGCTACAAGGATCTATCGGTCGTCTATAACTATAACATGTGTACAAACACACCAAACACATTATATAACTATATACAATACAATGCCAATGATATAGAGCAGAACAGTACAACATCCAAAGATAATAGTTGATCCGATCACATATAGCGATTTCAGACCCTCTATCTGTACTTATCTGACACGGCTGTTTAAATCTTTATGGGATGCTGTGAATAATAACAAGCTTCGCTAGTTCAAAACAAGCTGTTGGTTATACTCATCTGAACAGCCAGAAACGTTTCGATCAGACCATGGTTAGACGGTGTAGGATCAGCCATACACGATTAACTCACGAGTATTTACTAAAAAAAGAACCGGTCTCAAGGTGTATTCCATACCAGGAAGATCTCACAGATTGTAAGAGATTCTTTTTATCAAGCTACTACTTTGGAAGATCTTCTTAGTCGAGTGGGAGACGACGTGTCTTGGGTTATTTGAGAGATATCGGTTTGTTACATAAGTTTTAATGTGTGTATGTTTTAATGTGTTGGATTACTAAATTATTGGCTTGAGTACTTAGAAGTTTGATCGTCGCTATATAGCTGTAATATTGCTGAAGGTGACATTAAACCTTGATTCTCTCTCTCCTAATATACGACTATATACATAAGTTAAGAATGTGCATGTCAGAAGAGGTGAGATTATGAGTAAAAATGTATCCAGTTAATATCAAACCAAGCAGCACAATCAGGCAGTTTAAAAACGGATGTTATGAAAAACCATCAGATAATAGTCGAGTGGTTTACTTCAGAAAAGCATTGTTAGAATTTGGGAAACTCTGGTCACAAAAGATAATGAGAAATAGAATGTCTTAGATCAATTCAATGAGAGAGGGGACAATAATTCCGACATTGTCGACAGCGGCGAGAGCTCCCATCACTTTTGTCAACGCAGTTGTAAACATCTCACAGAGAACACCATTGCATAATGTCAGAGTGAGATTTAATGATTACACAAAGAATATAAACGAATATTATGATCGGAACAGCGTCGTATACATATGTGCAAACCACGAACCAGAACACTTTCAAGTTCAAATAAGATTTCTTTAGACAAGAAATGTTAAAAACAAACTTCATCTACGATCTATTACTCGTCTATAACTTAACATTTATGCAAACAAGAAAGGCAGTACAGAAAATTATTTCTACTCCGAGAAGATTCCAGGCAAGCCATTGGTCAACAGCGGTCACGTGCCGTTGGGATAAATATACATATCAAACTGCACTGACTGACCTAGAAGACTACAGTTTGCAATGTAAACAAACATGGTTGCCCAGTGCTCCCTGTGTTCTACCACCGACAGAACTGGGAAAAAAAATATGCCGGTTATCAACTTATCAACTGACTGTTCACGGAATATCTGGAAAATGTACCGTAGTGAACTGTGATTGTGAGTAGAGACTGATAGATTTGAACAGTTCACGAAAGCTGCCCGACGATCGCGCCTCGGGACAAATACAACGTGGGTGATGTGGGAGTTTACCCCTGATATTCGCGGTTATTCGGCGTGTACAATTCTAGGTTACATGAATCAAAATGCTGTCAGCAGAGAGTAAACATTCTTAAAATGCGTTGCTGAATTCACGATTGACCATATTCAGACGTTCTCTATTCGAAAACTGTGCAGTCTTTTCGCTAACTCGACTCCGGCTTGGTCGATCAGCCGACGAGTCGGCAATCGAACTAGCGCTGAACGGTCTTTTTGTCTTATCATCGCGAGCAAATGTCATTTTTTTTGCCATATTTCAGAATTTCAGACCAAATCAACAATGCTAATTCCGAATATTTCAAAATATTTGACACTTCCCTTACCAAAAAATCCTATAGGATCCAATGGGACAGATGATCTGTCCTATAGGATCCAATGGGACAGATGATCTGTCCTATAGGATCCAATGGGACAGATGATCTGTCCTATAGGATCCAATAGGACAGTTACTTCTGTCCCTTAGGATCCTATAGGACAGATAATTCTGTCCTATAGGATCCTAAGGGATAGAAAAATCTGTCCTATAGGATGGATTATTCTATGCTATAGAACATGTATGTGTCCTATAGGACAGCCATTATATCCATTAAGAATTGTTTTTGTCCTTCACATGTGACAGTGTGAGGAACCAAACACATTTTACATGCATACATTGTAAAGAAAAGCACATAATAGGTGGAAAATGTGAAAAATCTCATAAAAGCAATGTTTGTTTTTATTATTTTTTTCTGCATGATACATATTTACAAATATTGAACATAAGGCAAGAAATCAAAGTATTTTGTCTGTTATCATTCGCAAATATTAGCACGAGTATGTAAGCTTATATACATGTAATGATATATGATCCAACTGATACAATGCTTCATTGATTAATTTATTGGAAGATATGAATTTAATCCAATTTCTGATACACAAATTAAAACCCAATTTAAACATGTAAATTCTACATTCGGAATTTCTGTAGACTTCTAATTACATCAATCGAGGCATCGAGGCAGTAAATCCTAATAGATTAAACAGATTCTGTTTTTTAAATCTCTGTAAATGGGGTCTTCGATGGAATTTTGGTAACTGTGGAAATGGAATTAAAAATCAGAAAAAAGGAGCATGTTAGCGCATTACCTCGATTTCAGTATTTGTTAGTCCACGGCAGAGATCAGCAAATGTACTACACAATGACATAATAATGCAATTCTTAAATACAGATTCAGAATATGCATATATATACAAATACTAACATGGTAAACAATCTTCTTGAAAACCAAACTTTACATTCGCTTTACTCCAAAGGAGACAAAAACATCTAAAGTGATTCATTACAAAATGTTAGTTGACCATGTACATGTAATCATTTTAGATGTATATGGTTCTTAACTATTCATAGTTAAGACCGCAAATAGGAAGTGTCCATACTGTTGTAAACCATCTGATTGTTCAATAAGCTTATTGAGATCAAAATTAATCTACATTTTTGGACAATCGATCAAGTAAATTTGAACAGTTCATCAAATATAGAAAATAAAGTATAAGCTTACTATCTGCAGAATTTAATAATTGGGAATTGTTTATTGACACAAAATAAATTTCTTCCAATGAATAAAAAAATATCCCCTCATGGTGATTTCCAGCAGATAAGGCAGCAGATGTAGAAATGTACTTTTTTTGATTGATTGAACTTGTAGTTTAAGGGCCGCTTCCCATACGGATTTCGCGGCCCATCAACTCAATGTTTTATTTAAATTTCACGGTACATTTCTTCGTTAATTTAAGATCTTTTGCAGCGCTAGATATTAAAATAAATAATTAAATAATGAATAACAATAACAATGAGGAAACATAAATACTAGTACTTTTTTCTTCATCTTCTCTGGTTTTATAGCATTTCCAAAAGAGAAACAGCTTCATACAATGTGTGTGTATCGCGACAAAGAATTTTGGGTTTCAGTGGACGACAGAGGAGGCCTAAATAAGCATGCATCGCAGCGAATATAAATAAATAATTTACAAGAGTTGAATGTTGGAAAACAGGGGGTAGTTTCCACATTGTCTAATGCGTTAATTTCCCGATCAAAGATAAAGTGGGCTTATTCTACCGGTACAGTACTGCATTAAACTGGTCTGAAATATCATTTCTGCTCGTGCTGTTTCAAATAGTTAATGCTACCATTGTTTACAGATACCGTTAAGACTTCCGCCCGTCATGTTATGACTTTTCCCAGCGAACCAAACTCCCCCCACAGTGCAATATGATCTTTTACCGGTTCGCCCTGATTAACCTGAATGAGCAAAAAGTTATATACCGGCTGTGCTATCAACGGAAATATAGTACATATGGTCACATTATGTGTTAAAATTGGGGCTGAAATATCCTGAGTTTTCCCCCATATAATTGTGTGTTAATTAATACCTCCCCATTTTGGTAGATACAATGATGTCACTGGGGGATTTTCCTCCCTCTGAAAAGCTTAATTTTAACACAGAAGTATATGGAAAAAACTTCAAAAAGTATAGTTCAGAATCCATTTTAGCATGATAATTTGAAGAGATGTACTATCTTTCTCTTCACCAAGTTGTAGAAATTTATCTCAAGTTTGAGCTAAGATTTTTAGTAAAAACCTGCTACGCTCCATTGAGGCCTAGGTTAAAAATCCATCAGTTGCGCGGGTAGCAATTACGGCACCGTAATTGGAACAGCCGATCTTTGCTAAGAGCTGCTGTTACTTCCGTTGTATCCAAAGATTTTATAATCAAATTGGAAATAATGAAGAAAATAATTTTAGAAGAATACACCAGTTCTAACATGATTTTCAAGAAAAAAATGTCCATTAATGAATACTCTACCCTCTTCATTATCACCAATTATATACAGATAATATTATTCTATTTCCTGGTAGTCTATTACATTTGCTATTGACTTGCTGGCATTAATTTAACAATTTGAGGAGAGTTATCTCCCCTGTACCGGTATATTTTAATTGGCCACTGGTGGCGCCACCATGCTGTCATTTGAGAATACAACAACAGCAGGAAAACAAAGTTGATTTTTTCATGTTAAGCTGGAACTATTGGGGTTTAAAGAACTGTATTGCAGATGGTGATGAGTGAAGCTACATGTTGTGATGGTAAGTAAGTTATAAATATAGGCCTAATTATAATGTTATAACTTAATTGGCAAAACAATTCTAATTTCTAGTTAAACTCAGAATGTTGTAATGTGGACCCTCTATGAGCTTTAACTATCAACAAGTTTCTCTTCATACACTTGGCATATTAAACAATTGATAATCTTCTCAGTAACTACTGCAGCTTATATTTGCAGTCAGAATTAATGAAATAAATCAGCTAGCCTCATTTAGCCTGGAATTCACAAAGAAATATCCATAACTCAATCTGTCTCAAAATTCCTTTCAGATCTACCCATTGCCATTGTTGCATTGTAAGCTGGAAAAGCCCAGGCTTGGGGACCTCATGTGAAGATTGGCCATGCAGCCCTGAAGGAAATACCCCTGAGGGTGAGATAAATAGGTTATATCACACCACTGCTGTGTATTTCCTGTTCATGTCAAACAGTAGGATTTAACTTGCTAGGAAGTTTGAGGGGGGGGGGGCATGTTAGCTCTCAATAAATCAGTTGACATCCTCACTTGTTGTTTTGAAATGTTTATCGTTTCCTGCTTATATTTCCAGAAGATTTGAGAATATTTCCATACCAAAGTTCTGATGAAATCACAAAGTAATATTTATTAAAATAAATTGATAACAAATACACAGTCACTGTTGGCATAACCGATACTTGCTATGATAAAAATGTGACCAGGAAAAGCAGGATAAATTATGATCGATTTCCTATAACCATGATAACAGGCTATATTTTAATTGTCTATTTATTGCACTATTCTTGATCAAGGCTAAGGATTGCTGCATAATTCAATTGTACATCTGTACCCACATCTTGAAAATGAGAACATTTCATGCAACCAATCGGAAATGTTCGAGGCGCACATTTCATCGACTCGGAGCAGACATGTGATCATGGAAATCATGCAGCGTCTATTGTTGAATTACTTCTTCGCCAAAGAGGAAATAGCATCAGGCAATATTACATGACCAATACGACTGGATGACGAACATTGTTAAAATCATATTAGTGTACATTCTCAATATTTTCATTGTGATTGCATTTTCATTTAGCGTTGATCCATTGCAATATTATTTAATGGCGATATGCAATATAAATTCAAATAACAAATATATCTAAGCAACAATGTTACAATGGATTAAATTTATTTAACTTTTCAGACGAAGAAGACCACTATTCACACTGGTGGTTTTAAATCCAGGTTGGACAATATTATGGGGCAGAGCAGATATTCTAAGGTAGCTATTGATTTATTGATTTTTGATACTGAGTTTGTGTCTTGGATTGAATGTAAATTTTATAAGGCCAATTGTCGTAAAGCAAGTAATTACTTGTATTCTACAAGTTGCTGCTAAAAGTCACACTGTGTGAATGGGGCTGTAAACAGAGATGATTCTTAACTAATTGATATATCATGTATTTTGTAGAAGACTCTGCCAGTGATAGAAGACGACAGTGATGAGGAAGGTTCGTTTGCCGAAACATCAGAAACATATGCTAATGTAAGTATAAATTACATTATTGACAGTGCACCACATAATGTAACCATACTATAGTTTTCTCCATCAAATCTACATGTAGCTTTCATTTTTCGTGTTTGCATTTTTCGTGAGTGAAATAGTCCTACAATGTAGTTTGTCATTCAAAAGTCCATGAACTGATCAAATACTTAATCCTTTGTTTCCAGATTTCCGACATCGAGAGTGTTGCTGATGATGATGGCACTCTGCGACAGACATTACGAAGAATTGAGGAAGAAAACAGGAAGCTACGAGCAGACATTGGCGATCTTCATGAAACTTTGCAAAGTCTGAAAGGTAAGTCTGGCTCAGCATTCTATCTACATGCAAGATGGCCAAATAAGAGAATAAGACGTATGCATGAATATGTATTTGGAAATATATGGAAGAGTGTCCTTATACACATATATTCTGCAATAACTATTTTCCAAACAAATTTGCTCAAATGCTTTTCTTCAGATCAGCCATCAGTGGTTTCGCATTTTGCACATGCATGATTCTCAGTGTAATGAATTATCTCCTTTATAATATAATTACCTCATTTAAATAGCATGAGAATGTACACATGATCCGTATTGTAATTTAACTATCCTCAATATGTTATGGTGCATTTGCGAATACATTTCCATTGTTTTTTGTTCCCTCATTTTTTTTTTCAAGAATGGTTTTGGACTTGTCACAACTTGCACAGGAAGTGAAGCAAAGCTGTCAGTGCAATTGTGCTCAGGAGACAACTACCCCAGAGAGACATCCCTCACCGATGGTACATGCTGCTTCACTTGTACCAGATTCCTCTCTATGCCGACACCAGGTACCCTGGGACAGCAATCTCCAGTTTTCGCCATCTCACAGCATACCACCGAATTAGATGTTGACCTTGTAAGTCATATGTTTTTTTATCGTTCATAATAATAAAAGGCTTTATCTATACTCCATTACAAACTCTTAGCCCAATACAAGCGTCTAGTCCGTCATTCATAATTCAGTCGTCGTCCATTAAAGAATATCCGCGTCCATAATCCAAAGACCTATTCCATATCCATAGGAATGTAATGATATATACAGAGAAAGGTAAATTGGGATATCCTTACATAAGTACAATATGTTTAAAACAGTGATACCCGAAGAACAATTTTATAGTGAGTTTAAATACTTAAAGGGTCTTCTAAAGCTGACTGATCATTTTGGTAGCCTATTGAAACAAGTTGATGCTATTTATATTCACGCAGAATATTACAACAGTTATTTTATCATCTTTCAGTCGGTGGTGTCTGGTAATGTATATCTGCCAAGACGAGTTGTACAGAACATTATCCAGAGTGTTCCCCGAAAGATGGCCATGGATCTAATGTCAGCTTTATTCACAAGAGCTGAGATGGCTACACACACGCTGACTGGTGTGGAGTCAAATACTAGACCTGATGCAGACGTAAAACCACTCATTGAATCAAGACAAGATAACTGCTATACAAGGTAATTGTTCTTGTCTTTGAAAATATCTCGGATCTTTTATCAGCTTTATCTACTGTGACAAAAACATTTTGAGCGCTTAGCGTCCCACAAGCCAGGTATTCAAATTAAATTACCCCGCTATAATAAAATGCTGTAATACTTAAATAAGGAGCTCAATCAAAGTAAAATTGCCCAAGTATTAAACTTGGTTACCCACAAACTTACAGCTGCCTATTTGACTGAGTATATAAATTGGGGTTCCAAGCCTTTGGCAAGTTTAATGCATTTCTTTCCTGCATTGCAGTCCTACTTCTAAATGTCTTTTAATGATGTGCTAATTAAATATTTTCTTTTACCCCTTTCGCTAAAGTACTACCAAAAGGAGATTCCTGGCAAGGATAAGATATACAGGATTCTATGAATGCCAAACTGAATGGCGAACAGAAGTGCTACAGACGGAAGGAGAAGCACAGAGAGGCTCCCCACATCATTCCCCAGTGACAACATGGCACACTGATATTATGTCATTCTAATATATACCCTCTATATTTATGTGTATCCTGCGTTATTTTGTATACAATAAAATGTCCGTATGCACGGATCGGCTTCTGTTAAATGTCTTCATGGGTAACATGTCTTACATGTTACGTAATAGTACCTGTGTGTTATCTGAACATCACTGATCAGTTTCTGTCCAGTACACTGTAATTATTTGATCAGTACTGTTTAGAGAGCAATCACTGCTGCTCCATGTAGTTACTGTAAGAGGTTATTCCTTTAAAAACTTCAGGACGCTGTGTATGCGCCATGACTTCAGTGATATCAGGGACCAGAAGCGAGTTGACCTGATCCATTTTATTTACTGAACTCCACATTTAAAGGTTCACCTCATTTTCAGAAGAGTACCCTGAAAATAGCTATGGAATATTGCTGAACTTCATAAATGATGCTACAGGACAGTCCTATAGGATTCAATAGGACAGTCCTATAGGGTCCAATAGGACAGTCCTATGGGATTGCTGTGGGAAAATGTCCTACAGGATCCCATAAGATTTTGCCTATAGGACTGTCCTATTAGATCCTATAGGACTGTCCTATAGGACTGTCCTATTAGATCCTATAGGACTGTCCCGTAAGATCCTATAGGACTGTCCTATAAGATCCTATAGGACTGTCCTATAGGACAATCCTATAGGACTGTCCTATAGGCAAAATCCTATAGGATCGTATAGGACATTTTCTTATAGGAATCCTATAGGATTTTTTGGTAAGGGTAACGTTGAACACAGTCACGACATGTTCTCCAATTTCAAGACCGAAACCCCAATAATTTCCACAGTTAGCGCTGGATAGGGTTTGAGCATTACAAAATAGAAATACTAAATTTGTGAGCTGGCCGATGGATTTGGGCTCTTAGTGCAGAAACAATATCCACAATCGTATATATGGGGCGAAACTTCTGTCTCATTTTTGACATGTAAGACATACTCTCATACCAAAAGTTTGAAATATCATTCGCAGAATTGAGGGTAAAAGCTTCAAGTCCAGTGTTCATCATCTCAATGATTGAAACCTGGTGATAACTGACAGAGTATTATTGCAAACAAACTAGCCGAAACAATTGTCAAAAAATCTTCGTCAGATCATTATGTACCTAAATTCAATTCCAAAAGATAAGAGAAGAATGAAATACGAGAGATCCTAAAGGATCTTGGCGTTCACCATTGTCCGATAATTGTAAGCTAATGACAAGAGGATCGTTTTGTCCATTGTTACTAAGAACAAACGATTGATTTGTAATTTTGTTTGCAGAATTTCGAATTTGAGCGAAAAAGATCGAACAAGGGACACTGGAAAACACCAAGATATTATCTTTATAAGTTTCAGGAGTTTCAAGATTTCTAGAAACTGTACTTGATGTCGGTTGTTATAGTACAAGTGAAATGAGCAAAGTTAGTCTAAAAGTGAATGTCCGGAGGATCCTTCGTCTTTATTTTGTAGTATTTTTTTCTTTTTGCACGTGTCATCATAGGGTACTGGAAGCGAAGACAAATCTCTTTGACACTTTGGCATGAGCTATGAAACATAATGTTATAATTAGGAACGAATGCTAATTCTGTTCTGTTTACTGGGCTAGTTTGAGATATCTCTGTTAAGATACCATGCTCGAAAAGAGTAAGATGGTACACAACTTAATACTGAAGGGATCCGGTCCGTGCAGTAAGGTTGAAACTTTGAAAGTGTCTGAATCCTGATTATCTCCGTTGGATCGAAATGCGCAGTAGTCTACAGTTGTAGAGTTGTTACGTTGCGTCACAAGAGTGATATCCCGTCGTGTAGCCGATCCGTTTGCAGACGAAACGGTGGGGCAGTTCACTTGCAAAGGCATGGACTAAAGTAAACTGATTTAAAATTTGAAGAAATACATTTTAATTCGGAATCATTTGAACTCCTGGATATAGAAGGTGACGGTATGGATATTCTCTATGCTCAATATATAGAATATGCCCCACCGTTTGATCCGCTGACTCTTGTGATGCAACATCACAACTCGGGAATACCTTATTAATTTGAAGCGTAACTTGAATTTTCGAATCAGACCAAAAAAAGTATCTTGCACAACTAGGCCCCATGTGGGACCTGTGTACCAAATTTCAGAAAGATCCATGAAGTAGTTCCTGAGAATTCACGATAACAATGTTTCAATGAAAAATTCAAGATGACCGCTATTGGATTTTGGAATCTGACCAAAGAGATCCATGCAGTAGTTCATGAGAATTCATGATAACAAAATTTCATGAGGAAATTCAAAATGGACCGCGCGGCGGCCATATTGGATTTTTGAATCGGACCAAAAAAGGTATTCTGCACAACTGGACCACAAGGGGAACCTGTGTACCATATTTGAGAAAGATCCATCCAGTAATTTCCTGACATTTCACGATAACAAAGTTTCATGAGGAAATTCAAGATGCGGCCATATTGGGTTTTCGAAACGGACCAAAAAAGTTATCTTGCATAACTGGACCACAAGGGGAACCTGTGTACCAAATATGAGAAAGATCCATGCAGTAATTTCCTGAGAATTCACGATAACAGAATTTCATAGAAAAATTCAAGATGGCCGCCTAGCGGCCATATTGGATTATCGAATCGGACCGAAAAAGGTATCTTGCACAACTCGACCCCAACGGGAACCTGTGCACCAAATTGAGAAAGATCCATGCAGTACCTCCTGAGAAATCACGCGATAACAAACTTTCATGGGGAAATCCAAGATGGCCGCCTGGTGGCCTTATTGGATTTTCGAATCGGACCGAAAAGGGTATCTTGCACAACTAGATCCCAACGGGAACCTGTGCACCAAATTTGAGGAAGATCCATGCAGTACTTCCTGAGAAATCACGATAACAAACTTTCATGGGGAAATCTAAGATGGCCACCTGGTGGCCATATTGGATTTCCGAATCGGACCAGAAAAGGCATCTTGCACAACTAGACACCAAGGGGAACCTGTGTACTAAATTTGAGAAAGATCCATGCAGTAGTTCCTGAGAAATCGAGATAGCAAGAATTGTTTACGGACGGACTGACTGACTGACTTACTGACGGACGACGGACCACGGACGAAAAGCGATTTGAACAGCCCACCATATGGTAATGGTGGGCTAAAAATTTACCTCCAATAACCGTGAAGGCCTTTATGCTCTGTTTTCATGCTTCACTCGAGAAAGCTAGCGAATCTGCTGCAGGCCCTCATAATATTCATTATTGACTTTTGAAACATCTACCAGAATTTTCTCTTGAAACCCTATTACTCAAATTTAACAGCCTTTGGTCGACAAAAGATTTTTCTACAGTCATGGCATAATGCCATTGTTATACCAGTCCCAAAACCTGGCCGTATCCGTACAGACCCTGATAATTATCGTGCGATTTCAGTGACTAGCAGTATATGTTAACCAATGGGACGCGTGACAAATGATCGCCTTGTTTGGTACTTTGAAACTGAGAAAAAAAAAGATATTCAAGCTGGTTTCCATAAAAATAGAAGTACCATTGTCCATTTAGTTAGATAAGATTCTTATGTCAAGAAATGAACATGTGGTTTCTATTTTTTTATTTAGAAAAAGTCTTGGAAATACGAGATTGTGAAAGACCTTCATACTACGAGATTAAAAGGCCGTTTACCCATTTGTATATCCAACTGTCTGAATGCTAGACATTTTCGACTCGATTGGGTACAACAATGTGTGATCATCTCGATTAAGATCAAGGTGTCTCACAAGGCAGTATTTGTTTAATATCTAGATCAACAGCTTAGATGCAGTTTTGAATAAACCAGTTGATGGTTCACTCTTTGTAGATGATTTCAACATATCGTGTAGCGGAAAAAGTAAACATAATATTGAAGGAACATTACAACTTTGTCTAAATAGAATTCAGAAATGGTGTCTAGAAAATTATTTCAAGTTCCCCATAGCTGAGACCATTTGTATACACTTTTGTAGAAAGCATTTCCATCACAAAGATCCAGTGCTTACATCAAATGGAACAGATATCAAGGTAGTAAAAGAAGTCAAATTATTAGGAATATTGTTTGATAACCGATTAACGTTCTTATAGAGTTGCTTGAATTTCTCATTAAAAATATCTATGTGAAATTTGGCAACACAATATATCAGCAGCATATAGGTATTCCAATGGGTACTAATTGTGCACCCCTGTTGGCTGACCTGTATCTGTTCTCTTATGAATATGACTATATGCAGGCGCTTTCAAAAACCGATCCATTCAAAGCCCGTTCCTTCTCATTCACCAAACGCTATATAGACGATCTTCTCGCTGTGGATAATCGCTATATAAATGACGCAGTGAAGGATATATATCCACCTTCACTGGATTTGAAGGAAACTACAATAGCCCTACAGGCACATCATATTTAGATCTATATCTCTATAAAAATGAAGCGGGCATTCTCTCTCGTCGACTTTATGACAAAAGAGATGATTACAATTTCGACATCGTAAACTATCCCTTTCTGGACAGTAATATTCCAGTGGGACCTGCATATGGCGTGTACATATCTCGCTTAGTAGCATTTGCTAGATCCTGTGTTAAATGTGATGATTTTAATCAACGTCACATTGTTGCAGAAACTTATAAAACAGGGCTATTCCACCAAGCGCCTCCACTCAAAGTTTCTCAAATTTGGCGATACATATCGCATGCTGATAGCAAAATACGAACGTAGCGTCCAAGATCTATGGCGCTACGTTTCGTAACTTGTGTCTAATTCCGCTTAACCCGGGGCTAGGGGCCGTATGAACCCATGTACTTCAAGATCCTCATGGTACTCATATGAACAGTCACAATCAAGCGTGACTGAGATACATCATTCTTTAGATGACGACTTTACAACGAATATTATGGATTAAGAATACTGATCAGCGATACGGATTTGATATTTTTGGAACATCATGATGTCTTGCCGGCATCATTGAAAACTGTTGACCGCTTCTCTCTTGCAGGAAACAAGCCTATGTTTATGTATGCAATGATTGTCTTTTTGAATTTGGTGCTAATACTGTTATATGGAATATGGAATAGGTCTTTGGATTATGGACGCGGATATTCTCTAATGGACGACGGCTGGATTATGAATGACGGACTAGACGCTTGTAATATAAATTGCTTGAAAGCTAAGTGCACGAAAGCTCTGGATTTGTGGAAGGTAGTTGCCAGCTATAAGTGGTGAGGAAATAAGCACACGCTTATCCATTTATATCGTTCACTTTTTCGTTCTAAGCTTGTTTATGGCTCTATTGTTTAGAACGGTACAAGCAAGTCGAAATTGGCAAAGCTAGATCCTATTCTTCTTCAAGGATTAAGACTGTGCCTCGGAGCGAGTAGGACATCACCTAAAGAAAGCTAATATGTCGAAGCACATGAACCTCCTAGAACTTCGAAGAATTAAACAGCACTGAAATATATCACCAAATTGCGATCTAATCTCTCAAATCCTGCATATAACTGTGCTTTCAACCCTCAGTACGTAGGTTTGTATTCAAAGAAATCCTTCATTATTCCACCTCTTGGAATTCGTATAAACCACACATTTTAGCAGCTGGTATTAAGCTTAGTCAAATTTTGCCTAACAAGCTCTTATCGGTTTCACCATGGCAGTTATCCAAACCAGATGTAAATATTACAATTACGAAATATAAAAATTACAAGCGTCTGTTTCGTCATTTAAAATTCAGCCGTCGTCCATTAACCCTACCTGGCCTTGGAGGCGGGGAGGGGGGGAGGGGGCACTCCCCTTGTTGTTGTTTTTTGCTATCTCCGGAACGACACAAAATTGAGAGCTGAAACTTCGTGACTTTTTAGACTATCATATTGGGTTGATTTTGGCCTATTTGCATGACCCCCTGAGCAGAGGATCATGGGTAAATTCAAAATGGCGGCCATATAGGGTAGCAGAAAAGTGATGTTTTCGTCATATTTCTTCAAAATATTCACTTTTCTGCATAGAAAAGTGAGTAAATCTATTTTATTTCATATCAGATTATTATTTACTAATTATCAGGCAGTTTTTGCGAGAAAAAAAAACACAAAAACAATTCGAAAATTCTGATCAAAAAATGCTCTTTTCAAGAATGACGTCACAGTGACGTCATCATCGCGGCCATCTTGGATTGTTCAAATTTTCTTGTATATCTTGACCCAATGATATAATGTGGTAAGTTTATGTCCTCTAGCATTAGCGATAGCGAAAATATATAGGGGGCACTCCCCCCTCCCCCCCAAGGCTGCGGTACACCCCAAATCGCCAAGGCCAGATAGGGTTTAAAAAAAAATCCGCGACCATAACAGCATTAGCATCGTTAGCAGCATTAGCACCAAATTCAAAAAGAAAATCATATTATAAATGAACATACGCTAGTTTTCTGCAAGAGAGAAGCCGGCAACAGTTTTCAATGATGCCGGCAAGACATTATGATGTTTGAAAACTATCAAACCGTATTGCCTTCAATATTCTTAATCCATATTCGTTGTAAAGTCGTCATCTAGAGAATGGTGTATCTCAGTCACGCGTTGATTGTGAGTGTTCATGTGCGCGCCATGAGGATCTTGAAGTACATGGGATGATACGGCCCCTAGCCGCGGGTTAAGCGGAATTAGACACAAGTTACGAAACCTAACGCCATAGATCTTGCACGCTGCGCTCGTATTCTGCTATCAGCATGCGATATGTATCGCCAAATTTGAGAGACTTTGAGTGGAGGAGCTTGATTAAAATTGTCATATTTAACACAGGATCTAGCAAATGCTACTGGGTGAGGTATGTATACGCCATACATGTATGCAGGTCCCACTGATATATTACTGCCCAGAAAAAGACAATTTACGATGTCGAAATTGTAATCATCTCTTTTGTCGTAAAGTCTACGACGAGAGAAGGCCCGCTTCATTTTTGTACAGATATAGGTCTAGATATGATGTGCCGGTAGGGCTATCAATAGTTTCCTTCAGATCCAGTAAAGGTGGATATGTATCCTTCACTGTGTCATTTAAATAGCGATTATCCACAGCGACCCATTGTACTCATTGGAATTACAAGCGTCTGGTCCGTCATTCATAAATCAGCCGTCATCCATTAAAGAATATCCGAGTCCATAATCCAAAGACCTATTCCATATTCCATATTCCATATAACAGTATTAGCACCAAATTCAAAAAGACAATCATAGTATACATATATGTATGCCAAATGTGTTGCCAAATTTCCCATGGACACTTTTAATGAGAAATTCAAGCAATTCTATAAACAAAAAACATGAATGAATGATATCCCTGTATGCAGTAGAACTAATAAATGCTTCATGGCTTCTGACATTAATATATCTGAGATCAGTTTTCTTGAACACAGATAATATTAATGAACTTAGACGGTCAATAAGGTCCTGATGACGGATTGTAGTATAGAGAGTCGAGAAATCCCATGTGGATACATGTCTGTATGGCATGTGACCTTTAGCATCAAGTTCTTCCGGAAGACATTTTGAGTTTTTTTCAATATCCACATACATTCAATGCCAGAGTTTTTAAAAAAAGTGGCGCAATACATTTCTCAAAATGCTTTTACCTTCTGAAGGGCCCTAGTCAACAGGGTTGATAGAAACTTGGTGATGCAGCTTCTAGAACCAGCTATGAACCAGCTATGAATCTAGCTTTGTATGGTGATTTATGCATTTTGCGAGTCCAGTATACTTTTGGTATGTCGTTATGATTGGTTGGAGGCAGATACGAGCCATCTCGTATACACAAGTATTTGGTCTACTGAGAGAAAAATACAGATCGATTTTCACTGCCGAAGCCGAAGCTCTATTGTCTATTGCTCTATTTAGAAGGCAATGGGTCTACTATAGGAGGAAAATGTCATATTCTCAGAATCACTGTCATGCCTTCAACGATTAAAATTGGAACTTCAACTCGTCCAGCCATCTTGAATATTCTACAATTATATGACCGTAGATTTCATCAACAGATTCATTGTGTTCTGTTGGTTGCCTAGCCACGTTGGCATCAAAAAAAATATTGAAGCTGACGAATTGGCTAATGCAGCCCTAGTTAAAGCCCCAGTCACACTGTCAAGAATTGGGTAGGCGAATCACCGCGAACTGGAAAATCGTGTTCATTCTTGGCAATTCGTACTGGCATCTTGCGGGGTTCGACGCAGATCGCGACCGTTCTTGTTTTGAAATGTTCAAAACATTCGCCGGCCAAGTACGATTAAATGGTATACGTATGGCATTCTTGGCACCATCCTACTGCGTTCTCGCATGCATTCTCCTCCTATCGTGTATATTCGTGGGTAGTCATAGTAGTTCTTTCGGTCACAAATCAGCAAGAATGCCGTACGCATTGTACGATGATTGTTGGACGCATTCTACGCTTCTTGTACGATCATACTACGATACTGAGAAGAATTCAACACGATGTGTGGCGACAGTACTACGAATACCCACGACAGTACTACGAATCATCGCGACAGTACTTCGAATACCCACGCTGGCGCTACGTTTCATGAAGAATAAGCTGCGCTTCCTCGCGAATCTCGTACTATTTCAGAGGATTGCTCCACGATCTCTCGCGAAACCATCGTATGTTGTACATTTCATAGAAGAAGGATCCCATATATAGGTTCGCGTGGCCTCCTGGGGTGTCGTAACAGGTTCGTACTGCATTCGTACTCACATCGTACTGCATACGTGCTTATTCGTAGCAGATTATCGAGCATTCGTAGTGGGTTCACGGGCTGCCGTGTTGATGCGTAGGGCGTTCTTCATTGAATCGTACTGCATGCGTACTCATTCTTGATGATTCTTGTTAAATGCTTATGGCTGTCGTACAAGGAACCTACGGCATGCGTAAGGGATTCGTAGGACAGTTTCAAAGAGGCCTTCTACAGGCGAATTGACACGAATCGACAAGATTAAAATATTCGTGGTCATTTGCCGGCATTCTCCACACAATTCTTGACAGTGTGACCGTGGCTTTATGAGGTTGATCCTGTTGGAATCCCATATAGCGATTTCAAACCCTCTATCTGTGCTTATGTGAGAAGCCTGTTTCGGATTCTGTGGACAATAACAAACTTCAGAAGTTCCAAAAAACTGTAGGCTATACTCATCTGAGCAGCCGGAAACGTTTCGATCAGGCGATGTATAATCCGACAAACACGATTAAATCACGAACAGTTACTAAAAAAAAGAACCAGCCCTAAAGTGTATATGCCACCTGCAGTAATCTCGTGTTGAATGAAATCGTTACATTTTCAGTTGTTCAGCATTACTTTTGTCATTTACCACGGAAAATACAATGGATGTATATATCAACAACAGCAAGTCCCAAATTGCATACTGCTACAGAACTGCAGGGAAGAAGTTACCTGAAAATCAGTAAAATGTGATATGTGTATACTATAATTCTTTCCTGATCCCATGATTCAGACAGATCAAGTTGCTCAACATATTTAGTCTGTCCAAAATAAGTTGATGGAAGTACGACATAAGAAGGCTGATTAGTGCATCGCATCATCACATCACATCAATGGATGGCATGTAAATGTACATGTATGTACTATTTGTACTATATGAATGTAAGTAGATATAGAATGTATATTGCGTTGATAGACAAGTATGCCATTAAGTTAGTTTATCGGTTGATGTGTATCTCCTTATCAGCAAAATATTTTTATATCATTGAAAAAAGGTTGTTTACAACAAATGTCAAGATCCAAAATCTAACATTGAGATGTTTAATTATGATTATGATATGTAATTTTCTCATCCTGGTATGATTTCATTCAGCCCAAAGGCTACTCATTGTAGGGAAGAGAGGCAATCTAGCATGGCAACTCTGTGTTCACCTGTTCATGCATTTGATTACTTGAACAATAACGCGTGATTTACGTTACCACAAAGGCTGGTATTATACCTGACAGCGGTGAACCAGGCACGGGCGAATGAAATCTAATGAACCTCATGCAATAACTGTGATTCGCGTCCTAAGTGATCTCACTATTATTAAAACCAGAGGAAGGAAAAGGTAAATGTGGTAAGGTGTACATTCAAGCATCTGATTCGGCATCTGTATACTATGATTGTCTTTCTGAATTTGGTGCTAATACTGTTATATGAATGTGGAATAGGTCTTTGGATTATGGGCGCGGATATTCTTTAATGGATTGATGGCTGGATTATGAATGACGGACTAGGCGCTTGTATTCAAACTCTCTGAAGAAAATCTTCAGCAGCTTTATTTCAACGCTTTGAAAGTTCACGATACGTGTAATACGTACCATATATTAAATACACTGATATAAAGTACTTCTCATTTAGGAATGTTTCATTTTTATACGGAAAAAAATTCTGTTCTATTATAGCAACTCAATACTTGGCTACATTAGAGACAGAGGATCGACGTTTATGTTTGCCCAGTGGACTCATCTGGCTAGATAAAACACATGACTGTGCTATTTAACTTATGACTCAAGTCTGTAACTGGAAGATTCATTCCTCACTCAAATAGATGGAGAGTGAGTAAGTGAGTAGTAGGGTTTAACGTCGTTTTCAATAGATGAAGAAATTCATTTCTTTCGGTGTTTTATATATTTCATCTTTCAACATAGGGAAACTTGTCTTTGTTCGTTATTCTGTTTTGCCTGGATCTCTCTGTATTTTCATTGACTTTGGGGTTTCTTATTTCTAATTGTATTTTACTTATTTATTTAGTGAGTTTTGTTCGCACGGTATTTGGCGTATTGCGATATACGATGTACTAGCTTTCACCGATTCTTTCGGTTTTGTTTTCATTTAGTCTACTACCATGACGATGATGTACTCATTTGCAATATTGGTATCGTATGTCATTCTACTGACGAGCTATAGACATGTGGACGCCCAGTGTTTAGCCGGAGATAACCTGTCCGAAACCACAGGTAAGTCGATATCTTTTTACTGAGGAGATGTGGATATGTTATCACCCAGTGTTTAGCCGGAGATAACCTGTCCGAAACCACAGGTAAGTCGATATCTTTTTACTGAGGAGGTGTGGATATGTTAGCACCCAGTGTTCAGCCGGAGATAACCTGAAACCACAGGTAAGTCGATATCTTTCTACTGAGGAGGTGTGGATATGTTAGCACACAGTGTTCAGCTGGAGATAACCTGTCCGAAACCACAGGTAAGTCGATATCTTTCTACTGAGGAGGTGTGGATATGTTAGCACCCAGTGTTCAGCTGGAGATAACCTATCCGAAACCACAGGTAAGTCGATATCTTTCTACTGAGGAGATGTGGATATGTTATCACCCAGTGTTTAGCCGGAGATAATCTGTCCGAAACGACAGGTAAGTCCATCGCTTTGGTTCATACCCCATGTAAGAATCACGAGACAATGCATACAATTGCCAAGTCTGGGAACAACAATATGTCTGGACTTGAGCATTTTCGGCTGCACAAAGACTCAGACAATAGCTCATTACATGAACTATCTACCATCTCTTTCTGCTGTCGAGCTATGGACATGTGGATGCCCAGAGTTTCCGGAGAGAACTTGTCCGACACCACTGGTAAATCCATCTATTTCTACTGTCGAGCCATGGACATGTGGACGCCCTGCGTTTGGCCGGAGGTAACCTTTCCGAAACAAATGGTTAAGTCCATCTCTTTCTACTGACGAGCTACTTACATGTGGACCCCGGAGTTCAGCCCGAGAGAACCTGTCCGAAACCCCTGGTAAGTCCATCTCTTTCTGCTTACGAGCTATGGACATGTGGACGTCCGGTGTTTAGACGAAAATAACCTCCTCGAAACCACTGGTAAGCCGGTCTCGTCCTACTGACGAGAAATGGACATTTGGACACTCAGATTTTAGCCGGAAATAGCTTGACCGATAAGTCCATCTCTTTCTACTGACGAGCTATGGACGCCCAGTTCTGTTTAGCCTGTGATAACATACCCAGTGTTTAACCAGTCTGACGTGGTATGGGCACGTGGACGCTAAAATCTTTTCAAATGAAGTAACCTGTCCGAAACAGCCGGCAAGTCCATCTATCTCCACGTGTGGACGCCCACACCTGTCCAAAACCACTGATATTTCTCTTCCAACAGACGAACTATGAACATGTGGAAGCCCAGTTCTATTTAGCTGTAGATAACCTATCCAAGACCACCGGTAAGTTCATCTCTTGCTATTGACGAGCTATGTCCTGTATATGGCGAGATTCTGCTGGTGGACGTTTCGTCCCCGAGGCCCGCCCCTGTACAGACCTTTTGGTCTTTGATATATGTTGGCATTTGTGGGAAGTTCATGCTGGGTCGACATCGGACCTTACAGACTAGTATTTTGTGTTAATTGCCGTCATTTACATCTGACGACGATACAGCTCACCTATCTCCAATGTACGAGTTGTCACAGCGAAACAGCTCACCAATTACCAGTATACGAGTTGTCAGAGCATTTCCATCATAGCTCTCTAGATTTGTATCTAATACCGCTTATGCCGGTGCTAGAGGCCGTGTGGTCATATCATCCAAGTTGCCACATGAACAGGTACAATAAAAGCGTACCTGAGATACAACACATATCACGAATCGTTAGATTCTTGGTATGTGATTTAGAACAGGTTTACCAGAAGACTATTCTGTGAAGTCATATGACGCAGTCAGTATGTCGGCACCTCTTCCCACTTCCCTTATATGTGTTGTAATGGACATTTGGACACCCAGTGTTTAGCCGAAGATAGCCTGTCCGAAACCACCGATAAGTCCATCATTTTCTACTTAGAAGCTATGGACATCTGAACGCCCATGGGTTTATCCAGAGATAAACTGTCCGAAACCAGTGGTATGATGATCTCTGTCTACCTTTAGCTGTAATACGCGGGTTCTTATACAGTTCACGATTATGGTTCAGAGAAATCCGTTTCATTGCCTAGTACTAAATCGATTTAGACCTCGATCTAAGTCCACTAGTCAAAGTATTGCTTCAATTACAAGCGTCTAGTCCGTCATTCATAATTCAGCCGTCCCCCTTAGCATAAATGTTTCTAAACCGCGAATAATTCGATCAAGACTGCGGATTAAATAAAATTCATTTCCACAAATGAACTCGGGGATTTAGTCTTAGGTCTAAATCGAATTATTCCTCGGTTCAGAACGTTTTTTGAGCGAGTAATTAAAACATTAATTTGACTGAAAGAGTTAGATCGAATTATAAATCGACTAAATCCTAAGTCTAAATCCATTTAATCCTAGGCTTTGAAACCGATTTCCGTTCCCTACCGCCAACCATACACTGTTACATTGAATCGGAGGTATCGGCCGAATTATTGTTCCAGGGACCTTCGTTCGAAGTTTCTCACCTTTGGTGATAAAATCGTACATTAATAACAAAAGATCATCTGTCAGAAACTTGAACAGATAGTAGCGATCGGAGTGGTGGTTGGCTGATTGTAGACCATTGATTTTCAGCATGGCAGTTACAGAATTCAGCATGTATAGCAGATACGTAATTTCGATTCTCCCTTATTTTGACCCTAAATAGCCTTGTGGCCTATATCTCCTAAACTATGAGGGGTAGGGCCTTCATGTTTGGAGGGTATGCAACGCTCGTCATGTCCTACACGATGACCTCTGCCAATAGGGGCGCTACTGTGAATAGCCTACTGAATAGCCAACTGGCCTATATCTCCTAAACTATGAAACGTACGGTTTTCTTCTGATCCATTAAATCCTAATCTTATTCGGAGTCGTATTTATCTGAAATATTAACATGATACCTTCCCGTATTGTCTAAGACCTACTCATCATTCTCTTCCAGGAGTACCCCTTTTCAATTCGTTTTTTACCCCTCGGGTTATTGTCGTTGCCATGTACGTCCGTCCGTCCGCATGTCCGTCCGTTACCGCGTTTTAGGCAAAACCGCTTGAGACGCAACCACCAAATTTTTAACACTTATTTATCTAGTGCTAAATTAGACGCCTATCGAAAGTGGCTCCCCTCGGCCCATATTTTACAGAGTTATGCCCCTTTACAGATATATTAATTTCTATTTCTGTCATATATGCTTGAATGTAAACAACTATATCTGCAGAACTTTGTTCGATACAGCTACTATATTTCGGAAACTGATTTATATTGTATTCTAGAAGCCAACAAAAAATACTCGTCTCGGCCCTTATTTTACAGAGTTATGCCCCTTTTCGGGTGCAGTTATCTCTGATTTTGTGATCTATGCTTGAATGTAAGCAGTTATATTTAATTAACTGTGTTTGGTACAGCTATCAAATTATGAGGAAACGTTTTATCCAGTTGTAGTCTAGATACCTACAAAAAAATTAGTTGTCTCGGCCCATATGTTATGGAGTTATGTCCCATTCGGATGTAATAATCTCCGATTTTGTGATCTGTAATTGGATGAACAAGTTCGTGTTCTGTACAGCTGCTCAATTTTGGAAACTTAGTTATCTAGTTGTGTTCCAGAAGCGTACAAGAAAAATCATCGTCTCCGCCCTTATTTTATGGAGTTATGCTTCTTTTCGGGTGTACTAATCTTGGATATGTTTGAATGTAACCAGTTATATCTGAAGAACTGTGCTCACGACAGCTACCAAATCTTGGAAACGTATATATACTTGTATTCTACAAGCCTACACAAAATTATTTGTCTCGCCCCTCATTTTACAGAGTTATGACCCTTTTTTACCCCTCGGCCATTTTGGCCTCGGGGTATTGTCGTCGCCATGTACGTCCGTCCGTCCGTTACCGCATTTTAGGCAAAACCGCTTGAGCCACAACCACCAAATTTTGAACACTTATTTATCTAGTGCTAAATCAGACGCCTATCGAAATTGGTCCTACCCCCTCGGCCCATATTTTATAGAGTTATGCCCCTTTACAGATATATTAATTTCTATTTCTGTCCTATATGCTTGAATGTAACCAACTATATCTGCAGAACAGCATGCTTAGTTCTATACTCCATACACTGATCTGTTGACGCATCCATACACTGCAAATTGTAAATTACCTTTAGCTTGATCATCCTACATAGTACTATCGCTTCCCCAATTCACACTACACATGGGTCTCAATCACTTGGGGAAAGTCGAGGGGTTTTGATTAGATCAATCTCATATTATCTGTTTTGTGAATGTTTTAGTTTGTAGACGTTTGCACTTAACACATATACTCATTATATTTGTCATATCTTAGTGTTTGGTACAACGGTCAGGTACTGTGAATATCGAGGCCTCAAACTTTTACCTGGGTCCAGTGTGATCAACAAAGTGAAATGCGAAAGGATGACGTGTAGCGAGAATACGACTACTATATGTGGGTAAGTCTGATCTACACTGTTCTATCAAAGTTCCGAATTTTATACTAATGCACCAACCATTGTGACCGAGACTGTATGTCTGTTGGTGTCTCCTGATTATGTATGAAACCGGCTCAATTCGTGAACAATAAGTGAATCAGATTGGCAACCTGCCAAACTTGCCAGTTTATAAATCGGGATGGCCAAGTGAAATTATCGCGCACATCTGAACAAAAGCACCTTTTTTACATCAGAACATCACATTGGATCCTTCCAAAAAACCGACTGCAAGAAGACGGATGAGTAGGGGACCGTAGTGATGCCTTTATGATGCCATCATGCAACTTCGCATTTCAAAGCTCCAGTAAAGTACAAAGCTGAGTACCGTAGCGTTGCTGGTTTCAAAAGCAAACCGAAACTGCTACTAAAATTAGTGAGACAGATATCGAACCGATTCTGAGAGTTACCAACAACAGACAAAATGCACTAAAATTAATCACAGGAGTTATCTTCTTTGTTGAACATTACCATAAAGTGTTTTGGAATACCTTTTTAATCTCAAACGAACGCTTTCGACACTTAAATAAGTCTATCACACGATTCTATTCATACTGAACTTATACTAAAAAATAATTAAACATACCTGAATATTTCCTAATTAGGTTATAATTGGACAAATCTAATTAGGTAAGAAATCCGAGTAATGATAGACGGAAAACTTTATACATAAATTTATTTCAAATCTAGTTGAGTGAAAACTAAGATTACCAAAACTATCACGTAAACCTTGCATATTTCGCCCTTGGAAAACCACTTTAGAATTAAAAATATCATAAAAACAAACAACCAGAAAGTGACTAAACATTTGCAACAACAATCATCAGTATGTTATTGTTTTTGATAACGAAACCGTCAACGCGGGCATTTCTTCACTCAATTTGGTTAACCTTATCTGGTCTTGTTTGGGGTGGGGGGGGGGGTGCGCAAAGCGCCCTCTATATATTTTCGCTATTACTAAGGCTAGAGGGCTGAAACTCACCACACTATATCTTTAGGTCAAGCTCTACAAGAAAATGTAAAAAATCCATTTTCAAAAGAGCATTTTTGGACGATTTTCCGGTCAGAATTTTCTTCGCAAAAACTGCATGATAAATTAGTAAATAATAATCTGATATGAAATAAAATAGTTTTTACCCACTTTTCCATAGAAAAAAGCAAACATTTTGAGGAAATATGACAACACCACTTTTCTGGTATCCCCCATGGACGCCATTTTGAATTTACCCATGATCCTCTGCTCGGGGGTCATGCAAATAGGCTCAAAATGACCCCAATATGATAATCTAAAATGTCACCGAGTTTCCGCTCTTTTGTCGTTCCGGAAATAGGAGCAAAAAAACGACAGGGGGACGGAAAGTGCTCCCAGGCCAGGTAGGGTTAAGCCCGGCGCACACTGCAGCTATCTGCTTCGCCAAATTCCATTCGTGCACAATGGCGTAAACAAGTAGCTTGCGTGTGCGGGAAACTTTTTGAAAGTTTTTGGTCATTCGTGTCCTAAAGGCAAACATCCAACGTGTTTGATAATTTTGGACACGCGTGGAAGAAATCTTACCGTGTGCGCTGAACGAAAGCTATGTGCTTACGCATTTTTGGTGAAGCGTATGCTTGCACTGGCATTTAATTGTGTTTTCTCATCGATGAGAATATGCGCGCCGAAGGTCAAGGAAAAAATTTGAGTTATAATGAGTAAATATTCAGTTCTTCGAGAGATAGGTTGAGTTCCCGAATAAAAACATTGAATTGTAGTGACCAATTATCGAGCAAAATCGTTGTTGTTGCTGCAACTCACATCCGTTTCCAAAACCAGATCAACGCTGCGTGAAATTCATGGAAATTGACGTTCAGGAACGTCAGGAGGAACTTCTCAACTAAAATGTAGGTCTTTATTTCATATGTACTAGTATACAAGTAATGACTTCTAGTGAGGTCATTGCATGAAAATATTGACCTTCGACCCTGGCCCCAGAGATGGACTGACCTGATCGAGGCCGAAAGCCGATTACAGAATCAGAATGGCAGCCTTCACTGGTGACCATAACAAAATATTATCTTGCAAATTTCTGTTTCAAGCATTTCTTTAATCAGAGTTACTTCCCTTCACTTCTCTTTAAATACATTATGAAACATGGGATGGATCCAGTCTAGTTCTCAACGCGATGGGTCTCGTTAACAGGGTGACGCCGTATATTATGACTTTTTAAACCGCGCATCTGTTTCCAAAACGAGGTCAAATCTATTGTGTGCGTAGGGCTGATAGTGCTGTGTACATGGGGCAAGACGTACATTTACTGATGTTTCCGATAAATTCAAGCAAGGTGGATATCAAGTGACCAATCCTGTAGTATATTATTCTCATGCCTGACAATTTCCCATCTTCGCATGTTGAGTCTATGTTCAACTTAACATCAAGCCCCGTTTGACAAGTCCCTTCAAATTGGGTTCCCCCATGAGTCCACATCTATGAATCAGACGGTTAATCTCAACGCTATTAGATATTTAATTCTGAGAATACAATCTTGAACGGTTGCCTAGATTTCTATCTGCTGTTTCGAACTATATATGTTAACATAATTGTATTTTCAGATATGGGATTAGTGCCGGTGCTATATCAGTACCGGCGGGATGTCAGGCAGTGGCTGATGGCTGTAACCTCAAAATGATCCGCTCCTGTTAAATATACCATAATATAACTACATCCGGTTAGTAGTTATCTCAAGTCCAGTCTGCTCATTCTATAGATTTATCTGGGGGGTAAATGGTGTTTAGCATCGCTCAACCAACGATAATACGAGAAAATTATCGCTGTGTATCACATACTGTCTTGGGTGGAAAATATGTCAACAGACTATGAACGATAATATAAAAGCGCATCTTCATGATCCAGTCAACTGAAAAAGAAGGGACTGAAGAGAGGTATTGTGGGATACAAGTTATGCTGCGTGAAGTGTAAAAATATAAGTATCTTTTCATTAAAAAATTGTCCAACTGGCAGAACGTATAGTTTGGTGTTAATTATTGATGTTACCCCATATATAACATTAAAATATGCATTGTTTAAGAGAAAAATCAATTCAGTTATGCTGAAACTGTACGTGATAATACTATTCCATGAATTCGTAATAACCAACCGATCGGTAAATTGGAGCGATATGCAAAAAGGTGAGTAAAATAGTAAAGCTGTACCAAAAAATATAAAGATCCCGATACTATACTAGAACATAGTGGTGTTAAATATATTCTTGTTCTAACTTATATAACAATATTACCACCATACCGAGGTAATAGCAGAGAAAAGGTGAAATATATAATCAGCCATCGACGATACTGGGCAAGTATGGACACAATCTTGGCAATCAGAGGAACACGCTGTGGAAACAACATTCCGCATTTAACACAGCCCTCATTTCCTAAACCGTTGTATGTATGAATGAACAAATATCTATTAACAATAGTCTTGATTTTCTGTGTTCTGTATAGCCGATGATATGACACCGAACGGTTTGTCAGATATGTACGTTAAGGAATTGGTCTTGATGAATGTTGAACTTGATATGGTGAGTGATGAACCTAAAAACACTACTGACAAAGGCATCAAAATATGGAAAAATAAGCCTGGAGGCGGACCAGAAGATAGGCCGGACCGCACTGAAAGCGAACAAAAGTTGAACCTACAATACTCGCTGACTAGCTGGACCTCACCAAGATTCGTTGTATATCGTCTATTCGTTGTAAATTGTCGTTGAAACAATCCGCCATATTGACAGCAGTACCATTCCCCAAGCAAAATAAGTACTGAGAAACATTAATTTGCAAGAAGTTTTAGCAAATCTCCAGAGTGAATTCACCCTAGTCCGAGCAGACAAAGCTCCAAATAATATAATATTCGTATGCAAATATTACTATAATCAGGTGCTGCTCAAGGAAAAGAGTATAAGCACGCCATCGCCGAATACGTCTTCTTACTCACAAACAGCAGTTACTCTGGAAGATTTATTTAACAATCAAGAAACGTTTCTCAGGGAAAGAGGTATTTGTCTTCCACCCACTCAGAAAAATATACCGAAAGTGCACTGGACTCCCAAAATGGATAAATCACTCCACAAAGCTAGATTTATAGCTGGTTCTAGGAGCTGCACCAATAAATATGTTGACGAGGACCCCTCAAGAGGTAAAAGCATTTTGGGAGAGTTATTGCGCCACTATTTCTTAAAACTTTGGCATTTAATGCATGTTAATAATGAAGAACTCTTAATGTCTAGCAGAAGAACTTGATACGAAATTACAAGTAACCTACAGACATGTAACTACAAGGGATTTTTCGACTCGCCATACTACAATCCCTCATCAGGACCTTATTGGCCGTCGTGGTTCATGAATAGCATAGGTGTCCAAGAAAACTGATCGCCGATATATTAATGTCAGAAACCATAAAACAGTCTTTACTACAGTCTCTACTACATACAAGGGCTATCATTCATGGGATGATTCTTTGTTTATAGAGTTGCTTGAATTTCTCTTTAATAATGTAAAATTTGGAAATACGATATATATGAACAACATATAGGCATTCCAATGGGTACTAATTGTGCACCCTATTTGGCTGACCTATATCTGTTCTCTTGTAAATTCGACTATATGCAGACGCTTTCAAAAACTCGATAATCTTAAAGCCCGTTCTTTCTCATTCACCAAACACTATATAGACGATCTTCTTGCTGTGTGGACAATCGTTATATACATGAAACAGTGAAGGACATATATCGATCTTTACTTCATTTGGAGTAAACTATAGATGACCCTAACGGCACATCTTATTTAGAACTTTATGTCTATGAAAATGATGCTGGCCTTCTCTCTCGTCGAGTTTACGACAAAAGAGACGATTACAATTTCGACATCGTAAACTATCCCTATCTGGAGAATAATATACCAGCGGGAGCTGCATATGGCGAATATATATAAACACCTCAACAAAAGTAAGTTCCCCCCTAAACATTGGCTAATATTTTCTAAGATAGTTATATGATTGTAACGAGATTTCTCCCAGAACATCAGTTTGACCACCGCAACAATCAGTGAAAACGATATAGTCGGGGCTGTTAGGGATTTTTTGGTTCACATTCTTCCAAAAGCATCAAATTTGGCCCATATGTTGCCCATACCATACTATTTCGATTTTTGACGGGCGCCCCATGGGGCCGCCATATTGGCGAAATTCAATATGGTCGCCACCCGGGTTAGAGGTCAATCGTAGTTAAATAACTAAAAGGGCTAGAAATATGAATAATAGCACTTTTTAGTGGTTTTGGGGGTCGGAGAATCTGATTGTGATCTTATTTCAACGATTTGAGGTCAAGGTCACCCTTTAAGGTCACCCTAAAGGTCATTTTGGGGACAAATTCGCCATTATCAGTGGTTTTGGGGCAAGATATATAAACTGCCTCATTCTATTGGTTTCCAGGGTTGAGTAACCCGAATCTGGTCTTATTTTGGCGATTCGGGGCAATATTTCATTTGAGAGTCGCGATAGAGGTCATCTGAACCAGAGGTCAATTGTAGGTATAACACCAAAAGAACCACAAATAATACCATAGAGGTTTGTGGCATTCTCCGATTCTGATCTTATTTTGAAGATTTGAGGTCACCCCATTTTGGGGTCAAAGATCAACAGTTACCGCTAAGAACAATCGGACGAAGATTATTCAGGAACAAATTTTATTAAAATACTTCGGAGATGACATCTGCTGACAAAATGCTATAACTATGCCGCTAAGCCGCTATGTGTATTTAAATGTTCGAAATACAATACAAAGACCGCTTTAGCAACAATATACCAATGATTATTATTAGTACCTATACCTTCTGGCTTGCGCTCTCAAGAAACTGTGAAGTCGGGTCGCACCCAGCAAGGCTGTGGAAGAGGGGTAGTGCCAAGGATTTGACGGACCGAGAACGGAACAAATGGTATGGACTGGAATGTCACAATATTTTTTTCCAGCACCGAAGTTCACCAAGAGTTCCGATAGACCGAGGGTCTCCAAAGACCGGACATCGCTGTCCATCGTGCGAACATAGGCTGTTGTATGACCCTCCCCCGTGGCATGTGCTAGATGCAGGAGGACCCTGGTGTCCGCCTCGGAATGGTTGCACGGTTGAAATATTGTGAGGTCACAACGCCTGTTGAAGAACACGGACTCAAAACGGGTACACAGAAGGAGCTTTCCGCTCATGTCAGTCTCGAAGATCTGTGTGCTGAGGAATGAGAACGGCTCCTTTTTGTTAACATTTTTTAAGAAGACGCTGATCCATTCATACTTTGGGATTTTAGGGGTTCCGGAAAAAGTATTGTGGCATTCCAGTCCAAACCATCTGTTCCGATCTTGGTCCGTCAATGTCCGTGGCACTACCTCTCTTTCACAGCTTAACGGGGTGTAGGACGACTTCACAGTTTCTTGGATGTGGCAAAAAGACCGCCTGGGCAGCCTGTACAAGCATATCGGACCCCACCGACACACCAGTGGCTCTCACGCACGATCCTGACACTCTCGAGTCCGTGCATATGGAGCTTATAGAACGCTTCATCGTACTAATGTACAGCAAGGGATGTGGTGCAGCCGGTGTCAGTGAGGCCAAGAATCATCTCTTCACCACTGCAACCAGATCACTGGAAAACATCTCACCTCCCAAGCCGCGCTGTTGCAGCATGTGGAGCGAGCGCTACTGCAAGCGAGTTTCTACTGGAGTCGCTTCACTCCAGCAGGAAATCCCTGACTTCAGTGAATGGAGCTGGCACAAATATTGCACCAGTACATGGCAACCGCTATGGACCACTCTCAGCGACACTTCTATGCCATATGCCATTCTCATGCACTGCGGCTGATTCAAGGCATGCACGGGAAGTTGCAAATACAACTGTGCCGATGTCCGATACACGACCCTCTGCAAATGCGACGGCGGGTGCGTTAATAACGAGGGCGGTGATGACAAGTATTATTTTTTGCTGGCATCATAGAGCGCAAGCCAGAAGGCATAGGTAGTAAAAGTAATCATTGGTATACTGTTGCTTAAGCGGTCTTTGTTTTGTATTTTGAACATTTAAATGCACGTAGCGGCATACTGAGTTATAGCATTCTGTCAGCAGATGTCATCTCCGAAGTATTTTAGTAACATTTGTTCCTGAATAATCTTGTTTCGATTGTTTTTAGTAGCACCTGTTGATCTTTGACCTTTAATTCTCAAATGAGGTGACCATGACCTCAAATCGTCAAAATAAGGTCACAATCTAATTCTCCGATGCCACAAAGCCCTATGGTATTATTTGTGAATTTAGCCCTTTTGGTGTTTCCTATAATTGACCTCTGGTTGATCTCTGTTTCGGGTGACCTCTGTCGTGAACCTCACATGCAATATTGCCTCAAATTGTCAAAATATGGCCAGATTCGGGTTACTCAACCCCGAATATCGATAAAATGAGTTAGTTTGTATATCTCGACTGAAAACCACTAAAAATGACGAATTTGACCCCAAAATGACGTTTAGGGTGACCTTGACCTCAAATCGTTGAAATAAGATCAGAATCAGATTCCCCGACACCGATAACCACTAAAACGTTGTATTATTCATGATTCTAGCCATTTTGTTATTTTAAATACGATTAACCTCTAACCCGGGTGGTGGCCATAATGAATTTCGCCAATATGGCGGCCCCAGGGGGCGACTACCTTGGCGCCCGTCAAAAATCGAAAAGGTATTGTATGGCCGACATATGGGCCAAATTTGGTGCTTTTGGAAGAATCTGAACCAAACAGTCCCTTTTATGCCCTAACATCCCGGACTAATAACCCTGTAGGTGGTGCTATGCCAGAATGCGCATGGATTCAATGCAAGTCGGTCGCATTTCAAAAATTGCAAAACAGATTATCAAAGACAGATTTTATTCAATCATGAACGAATACTAACAGGTAACGCAAAGACAGTGCTATCCAATTACACGTGTTTGACCAGAGCAACAATCGGCGAAAATGATTACCCTGTAGGTGGCGCTAAGCCTGAATGAGCACGCATTAAATGTGAGACAGTAGCATTTCCGTAAATTGCAAAACAGATTATCAAAGACAGATAGTATTCATCAACGAACAAATCCTAACTGGTAAAGCAAAGACAATGCTATCCATCACACGGTTTGGCCAGAACAGCAATCAGTGAATATGACTACCGTGTAGGTGGCGCTATGCCTTAACCCTGTCAGGCCTGGAGGGTCATTATGGCACCCTCCAACCAAACTTTCTCTCCTATCTCCGGTGCGACAACAAAATGAAAGTAGACTTTTTAGTTTGTCATATTGGGGTCATTTCGAACGTATTTGCATGCCCGCAGAACGGAGGATCATGGGTGAATCCAAGATGGACCATATGAGGTACCAGAAAAGTGATGTTTTCATCATTTTTCTTCAAACTCTCTGCTTTTCCTCGCGGAAAAGTGGGTAAAAATGATTCTATTTCACATCGGACTAAATAGCCCCCCAGGCATGGGCAGGTCCCAAAATTTCAGGTTAGATACAGGGTTAAGTAGCATGCATTGAATGCAAGACGGTAACATTTCGATGAACTGCAAAACAGATTATCAAAGACAGATTGTATTCAGTAACGAACAAATCCTAAGCGGTTGAGCAAAGACAGTCCTATCCAATCAGCCTGTTAACACGGGTTAATAACGCGTGTATCCACCACGTCGTTCTAGCACTTGACGACATCGTCCTCGCATAGTATTTATGAGGCGGGTCACCCGACGTTGTAGAATGATCATCCATTCCTATTGTAACAGACGATGCACGTCAGCAAGCACTGTGCGTTCATTCACTCTACGGTACAGAGCCGCTTCAGCTGATCCCAAAGACGTATAACTTTGTTGGATCTCAAACCGGTGGCTGTTCTCCTTCTGAGTATTAGGTTTCTGATCAGGCGATCTTGCCCTCGAGTTGTGATCTTGGGTTTGCCACTTCTCGACAGAGCTTTGACCTCACCAGTCTGCCGTCTTGCTTTCATTGCATGATAATTAACCCTATCTAAGTTGGCCATTCCCCCCCCCCACCCCTCTTCAGGAAGGACTCAGAAGATTTTGCTTGATTTTTGGATCAAATTCTTCCGTTTTTTTTTATTTGTATATTTTCCTTGCAAAAACTGCATGCTAAATTAGTAAATAATAGTCCTACGTGAAATAAAATTATGTTCACTCACTTTTCCGCGAGGAAAAGCAGAAAGTTTGAAGAAAAATGATGAAAAGATCACTTTTCTGGCACCTCTCATGGCCGCCATCTTGGATTTACCCATGTTCCTTTGGGTGGGGGTATGCAAATACATTCAAAATGAACCCAGTATCACAAACTAAAAAGTCTGCTTTCGTTTTGTTGTCGCATCGGAGATAAGAGAGAAAGTTTGGTTGGAGGATGCCATAATGGCCCTCCAGGCCCACAGGGTTAAGGCATAGCGCCACCTACACGGTTGGGTAATCATATTCACTGATTGCTGTTCTGGCCAAACCGTGTGATTGGATAGCACTGTCTTTGCTTTACCAGTTTCGATTTGTTCGTTAATGAATAATATCTGTCTTTGATAATCTGTTTTGCAATTTACAGAAATGCTACTGTCTTACATTCAATGCATGCTCATTCAGGCATAGCGCCACCTACAGGGTATTCATTGTCACCGATTGTTGCTCTGGTCAAACCCTGTAATTGGATAGCACTGTCTTTGCTCTACCTGTTAGTATTCGTTCATGATTGAATAAAATCTGTCTTTGATAATCTGTTTTGCAATTTTTGAAATGCGACCGACTTCCATTGAATCCATGCGCATTCTGGCATAGCACCACATACAGGGTTATCATTTTCAATGATTGTTGCGATGGTCAAACTGATGTTCTGTGAGAAATCTCGTTACAATCGCATAACTGTCTTAGAAAATATTAGCCAATGCTTAGGGGGGAACTTACTTTTGTTGAGGTGTTTATATAGATTTGCTTGATCCTGTGTTAAATGTGACGCTTCTAATCAACTCGAAGTTCCTCATTAATATACCAGCGGGAGCTGCATATGGCGTATACATATTTCGCCCAGTAAAATTTGCTAGATGCTGTGTTAAATGTGACGATTTTACTCAACGTCACAAAACATTGTTGCAGAAACTTTTTAATTTGAATAAAAATAATAGATAATTTTGCAGTATTTGAATGGTACCCTGGTATTCTCCCCCTCTCTTGTGTTTGCATAAAATATAAATTTTTGTGTGTCTGTGATCTTTTCGAGATCATATTCTGCTGTGCTGAAATACTGTACTTTGATGCGGAAATTTATTTTAGAGGTAATGATAAGGAAGCAAACATCGAGTAGATGACTGCAACTTAATGAAGCGGCTATTGTACAGGCACCGAATATAGATGGGTCAATCAGAGGAAGTGGATTAATGATCGACCACAATTATAGCAGTGCGGATTTACCAGACAGTACGGCGTGCAATTGTCAACCCCACACCTTGTCCAGCGTTTGGTGATGAGATATAAATTAGCCAGGTGCCCCAGACGATTGCAAGATTGCAGCGAGTCGTTTCTCTTCCAGTTTAATTTGGCCATATTCTTGGGAGGCTTCCCATTTCCTGGCTAATCATTATATATAATCAATCAATTTGTTCAAGAATATTGATCTTGTTTTCTGTAAATTTTTGCGCTATCTCCTTGGCGGATTTTTGGTCCGGGTTTTGACCCAAAAGTTTGTCAAAACTATAGTCCAGGGGCTCAGTAAAAATGGCTTTCGTTGTGCAACCCTGCCAAAAAAAAATTATGACTAGACTTGTTAGTGGACACATTTGGGCGTAGGAAAATGCCTGTTCTCAGTTGCAATTCTGCTTTGTTACCCCACTGGCAACATATGAAGTATTCACAATATTTTCAACAATCGGCACAGATGTGCTATTCATTTTATTGTTCTAAGCCGATATACTCTTTTTCTTGTGCGTGATGATGACCAACTTTACTGTGGTTTGTTTGAAGCAGTTCCACCATCAAAAATTCCGCAAGACCAGTTAGCGATGGTGCTATCGACTTCAGTTGAATCTTTCAAGTGTATAGCGATTCCTCCTCTCACAAGACTGTAGGCTTATTTATGTTTGTTACCGAGATTGTGACTGAGATTTAGTTCCACTCTGATTGAATTGTTTGGGGGTGGCAATTCATTTTAGTTTTGATTATCACGTATGAGGAAAGAGTATACCAGTTATTTGCATATGAGTCTACTCTTTCTTTTACGCGCAAAACCATACACGACCTGCACACTAAATTAAACACAGCAGCTGAATATCTCTCGCTCTGAGAATGAAATGATTGTTAATGTGGAAAAAACAAAATCTATGCTTGTAACTACGACCCAGAGACGTGCTTATTCACCCACTGCAGAACTTAGTGTTAAACTTGGTGCATGGCATTGATCTGAACTCGACGTCGAGCGAAAAAATCTTGTGAGTCCAGATATCCAAAAGTCTTGACTGGTCTGATCAATTTTATTTGTAAGAAGGTTGCGTCTAAGTTATATTTATTGATGAAAATTCGTAAATATTTAGTATATTCAGCAAGAATAACCTTTTAATTTGCTTTATATTACCGCATTTAGACTACTGTATTAATGTTTGGGGTCACACGTAACTTGGAAACAGCCTTAGACTTGAAAGACTTAAAACGTGCAGCTAGATTGATCCTTGATTGTAACTTTGATATGTTTTCTAAACTAGGATGGCTCCCTCTTAGATATCGTTTACTATATATTGTGAGAGTTTACTTGTTTATAAATCTTTAAATGGACTTTCGCCTCAGTATTTAACTAATCTATTCAATTTTAGTTATTCCAGAACACGTTCTTATGATACATTGTCTTTGAATGTTCCTTTTAGTAGAACCGTTTTACATCAAAATTCTTTTAGTTTATCTGGAGCTAAAATCTGGAATGATTTACCTTTAGCTTTTTGAACTAATGCTACTTTACGGTCTTTTAAGCCACAATGTACAAAGTACTTGTTTGATATTTATTTCTCTTATCAGTCATACTATCTTGCTTGTATACATTATTTATACTTATATTTATTTATTTATTATTATTATTATTATTATTATTATTATTATTAACTATGGATATAGTATAGCAATTATTTATTATCTGCATCGTTTTATGTCGTGTATATTATTTTTCTCTTGTTTTAGCCCACGGCTACTATGAAAAACAGTTGTAGTTTGAACGTGTTTAAATAATTATTATTATTATTATTATTATTATTAAAGCAATTTCATCACAAAAACTCTTTATGTGTTCAGGTCAAATGTATAACTTTGTCTGAAAATGAAAGAATTCTTCGTAATTAGTTCAACATGTTTCATTATTTTTTGTGAGGGGGTAGCATTTCATGTTCGACTCAGTCATTGGCCATATTTAATTGTTCCCAAAACCATGAGCCGTGCTTCGGTGTCGGATGGTCTCACTTTAAATGAGAACTTGTCAGGCATGTCAGAATAAGGCCAGATTGCAGGAACATGAAAATGTAGTACAAAAAATAAGGGTAACTGTTTGACACACTGACCATTGAATCACTGACACACTCACAAGGCAAAAAATATATCGACTATATGTAAAGGCATAAAGTCAGTATTAGTGCCGATCACAGATGGTATGCTTCGAGATTAGAGTCACCTATGGCTGGGGTTTGGGTATGATGGGGTGGGGGTAATTAAACCTGTATTTTGTGTGACCATCATGGATGTCATTGTCCCTCATAGGACCAGCTACGCTTTGATGTTTACTCTTCCACTTTCTATAGCTTATTCTATGAGAATGAAAAACAATTTGGTTAGTTTTTCAGGATACTATTTATTCATGTGCGAAAATATCATCACGTACGCTGGGGACAACACGCCATATTAATACACAAACATAAATTATACATCTCTGTCAAATACTGAAGGTATTCTTTGAAATTAACATGGTATATGGTTCCTTTATCAGATACATTAAATATTCCATTTCTCAATACCAGGCACATATTATCAATGGAGTTTAAAATGAGAGTTGTAGAAAACAAATGATTTCATCTCACACTCTGAAATACATCACCAATGCTTAACTCAGGAACCACTGAACGTACAGTCGAGATTAACATCTGATGTGACAGCTCTTGCGAACGGGAGTGCCATGGCAGCGACGCCGTACGCAATTTGAGGACTTGAATACATTTTCATCTGTAGGCATATGACTTACTGAAAATTTTATATTTTAATATGTTCTTTGGTGTATCAGGTTTGTAAAACATGAAAAATCGATAGATATTTGAATGATGAATCGTGAATATGGATTACATTGTTATCTACATGCTGGCGTAGCGGATCGTTTCGTCGCTATATAAATAGTACTTCCGCATTTGAGAATCCGACCAGGCTCAAAAACATAGTAAGCTTCCACACTACCAATGGAAATGTTCTTTAATTAACCTTCAGAGTGACTTAATGGCACGGTCATGTGTGTGGGAAATTTGGAATAATTCAACTCATTTACAAAATGTATTAAATTATTACAAAATTATTTTACAAACTTGAACTAATACAATATCGCATTATCTGTATGATGAAACTTCTTCAGCATATAGTGTGGGATTGATCACGAATCTGACATTCAGTCAACGAATCTACATCTTTGAGACTTTGTCGGATCTTGGATTCTTCGAGGTTCGCAGCCATCGTTAACGGTTTTACATCCACGAGGACCTGAGAATACACCAGCGTTTATCCCGACTCTGAAAGGAAAACAATTTGTGGTAATATATTAATAATTACATACATTACAAGCGATGAGATTTTACATCCCGGAGGTACACTACCGTTTATGTGGAAGCTGAAAGGGGAGACAAAATCTGTGTTAATATAGTAATAATTGTATGCATTTCAAGCGACGTAAATGCCGAGCTGGAGAGGTTGGTCTGATGATAAACGTAGACAGTTAATTTGTACATATATATTCCGATCTTTTTTACAATAAATATCATATTTTCTGTCGCACTGATCATACGCCAGACCTCAATCGGAAAATAATTATCTATCATTAAATATAATTGAACATTACAACTGAAACGTGCTGCCCTTAATATAGGTTTGCAGTATAACACATGCATAAATACAATTAATGGCCCCTTGTCGTTTCCATATATTCACTTGGTATGCAGCAAATATGATTCCTATGATTGGAATTTAATTGTTACAGAGTGGGAGGCATTCATTCTCCTATGACCAGAGTCGTTACATATTGCCGTCAATACAAAAGATAAAGAATCCACTGTATTCTTGGGTTTGAATGTGAGGTCCCTACGGAAGCTGATTGAAGCGATATGCAAGAGGTGGGAAGTATTGACGACGTCTGGCGACCAAAAAGCAACCATATGACCCTACAAGAAAACGACCCTCAACATTCAGACCCAAGAACGGAGGAATCTCGGACGTAAGCCTTAGTATCTCAGCCGCGCTTTTATTGCAGCTATACATGTGGAGACAATGAAGTATCCACACGGCACCTAGCACCGGCTTAAGAGGAATTAGATACGCTAGCTCGGGAGCTTTGATAACAGATCAGCTCAAACAACTCATCTGATGTTAATGGATGAGCATCATGGACGTCTGATGGAGTAAACGCCTTAACATGGGAAAACCTGGTGAATGCAATAATACCTATGAAAACAAACCTGTAAAATCCGACGTCGTATGGCTTAAATTTCCCACCGAAACAATAAACCTACATATATTTGTCGAGCGACATATACAGAGTCATATTGTTTCTCTTTATTCCCCAGACGGCGTCAATTTTTCGCACCTCTTGTATATCACTCCAATTAGAGAAAGTCAAAACTCTGATCACAAGAGAATGTGAGGCGCCAGGATCTCAAATCTGACTGGCGAAATATTGTTATAACTACTGCATGTGTTAGAGCGAACGCAAGTTAGGCAACGTCGTTCTGGACAAAATAATCGTGTGGCTTCCCTTTTTTGCGGAACAACGCAGTTACCATACAGTCATAAAATTAACAGTTTCGGTCAGTCAAAATGTGCCTGTGTACGACGTATGGCGGGTCGAAATATCACTCCGCCCGATGATTCACCCAGCAAACAAAATGGCACCCATAGCATCCAGAGAGCTATCACAAATTTTAACAGTATGCCGATTTTGATGTTTGAACTTCCGTTGCTGCTCTCCCTAGTCACTGAGATGGTGTCTATACTACTTGCGAATAGCTTGGAACAAGGTATTTTCGCTTGCAAATACGCGTTTCAAATGCTAAGTTTGCGGTACATATGCAAACTTTTCCTTTCACATAGCAGGTGTATTAATCCAGATTCAACCTACTTTGTTAAACGGAACCCTTCAATATATGTTTCCTGCACCGTTTAAGTTACTGAAATTTTCACTCGATTTGACTTACCCACAAATACTCAAGCCGCTGGCTAGACACTTGACCTCCACACAATCATCCTTGTCGATAAGTCTGGATCGCCGTAACAGCTTTATCCCTTTATATTCACAGTAGCTCACGTGCGTACCATATTCTATAAATGACCACAATTGTAGAATATTAATATTCCTCAAGGCCAGGGATCATCCAGTATATAAATAGTCAATTGACATGTTTTTATTCTTCAAAATATATTACCTAGCAACAATTTGTTTCTGGGGATGGGTGGATGAAGGTGGTTCTTATGTTTGTACAGTTACATTGAACATTCACACAATGCATACAATCACATACAGAAGTCAATGTTATTTGGTCTAGCTCCCGTTGTTACATCTGTTTTCTTACTCTGATGGAAACCGTGACATAGCGTTTTAGAATATATGGGTGTATAGAGGATCAAATTCAGAATCAATAAGTTATACCTGTGTCAAGGAATCGACTATAATCTGGACATAACCAATATAACGCCAATCCCTGTATGTTGTACTACAAGTGTCGAAACGTAACGTAGAAATATTGTACGCTATGATTTAGAAGTGTTCTCAAATCTTCGTTCAATTATCATCGGCCTTCTTATTAAGCTGTAATCTGAAATTCTTACTCTCAGAGAGACAGAGAGAGATAGAAAGAGAGAATTAAGGTTTGACGTCGCGTTCAGCAATATTCCAGCTATATAGCGACAATCAAACAATGTATTTCAACAAAAAACAACCCAGCAATCCAGAAGTAATCAATAAAACACACCCAAAACATGTACATACATTAAAACTTTTATCCAACAAACCGATTTCTTTCAAATAACCTAAAATATACAGTCTTCTTTCACCCGACTGAAAAGATCTTCCAAATCAGCTGCTTGATGAAAAAGAATATCTTACAATCTTAAAATCTATACAGTCGATCAGAATATGTTTCCGTGTGAGATCGTGACATGGAATACACCTTTGGGCTGGTTCCCTTATTAGTAAATGTTAGTGGATTAATCGAGTGTGATCGATTCTACATCGCCTGATCATGGCTTGATCGAAACGTTTATGGCTACTCAGATAAATAAATCCTACACTTTTTTTAAACTCAAGTAGTGTGTTATTATCTACAGCATCCCATAAAGATTGAAACAGCTTTCTCACATAAGCACAGATAGAGCGTCTGAAATCGCTATATGAGATTCCAGCAGGATCAACTTCGTTGGGAAACCAACAAAACACAACATCAATCTGTTAATGAAATCTACGGTCATATTATTGTAGAATGTTCAAAATGGTGTGGTGAGTTGAAGTTTCTCTCCCAATAGCTTGAATTACAAGCGTCTGGTCCGTCATTTATAATTCAGCCGTCGTTCATTACAGAATATCCACGTCCATAATCCAAAGACCTATTCCATGTTCCATATAACAGTATTAGCGCCAAATTCAAAAAGACGATTATAGTATACATAAACATAGGCTAGTTTCCTGCAAGAGAGAAAGACTGCAAGACTTTACAGCGAATATTATGGATTAAGAATACTGATCAGCGATACGGATTTGATATTTTTGGAACATCATGATGTCTTGGCGGCATCATTGAAAACTGTTGACCGCTTCTCTCTTGCAGGAAACAAGCTTATGTTTATGAATACTATGATTGTCTTTTTGAATTTGGTGCTAATACTGTTATATGGAATATGAAATAGGTCTTTGGATTATGGACGCGGATATTCTCTAATGGACGACGGCAGTATTATGAATGACGGACTAGACGCTTGTAATGGTCAACAGTTTTCAATGATGCCGGCAAGACATAATGATGTTCCAGGAATATCAAATCCGTATCTTAATCCATAATATTCGTTGTAAAGTCATCTACAGAATGATGTATCTCAGTCACGCATTGATTGTGAGTGTTCATTTTGTAAGCGCCTGTATATAGTCATATTCATAAGAGAACAGATATAGGTCAGCCAACAGGGGTGCTCAAGTAATACCCTTTGGAATACCTATATGCTTTTGATATATTGTGTTGCCAAATTTCACATAGATATGAAGGCATGACGGTGAATCTCAGAATAGGAAATATTTTCCTCCTATAGTAGACCCAACACCTTCTAAAGCTAACAATGGAGCTTTGGCTTCGGCAGTGAAAATCGAACTTTTACCTGGAAGTCGACAGCTTTTAGTTTCGGAACTAAAGATAGCAGCACACGCTACTCTATCACCATCTTTAGAACCATCTGCAAAAACCGCTTGATGCGATCTGTATTTTTCTCTCAATGGACCAATTTTTGTATATACACAAGATAGCTAGTGTCTGCCTTTTCATATTTCATCGATGTAATATATACTTCTGGTCTGGCTAACTGCCATGGTGAAGAGCTTGTTAGGTAAAATTTAATACCAGCTGCTACAAGGTGTGGTTTCATATAAGACTTCCAAGAGGTGGAATAATGGAGGATTTATTTAACACAGTCATATGCAGAATTTAAGCAATTAGATCACAATTTTGTGATATATTGCAGTGCTAGTTTACTTCTTCGAAGTTCTAAAGGAGATTCATCTGGTTCGATATACAAGCTTTCTTAAGGTGATGTTCTGAACGCCCCAGTTCTTGATGGAGAATAGGATCTAACTTTGCCAAGATTGACTTGCTTGCACCCTTGTAAACAAACCCATAATCAAGCTTAAAACGAATAAGTGATCGATATAAATGGGGAAGCGTCTGCTGATCTCCTCCCCACTTACAGCTGGCAACTACCTGTATCTAACCGAACTTGAAACTGTCTATCATTCACCAGGTTGGACATAAAAATAGGTAAACGGCCTTTTTAATCTCATAATATGAAAGTCTTTTAAAATCCCGACTTTCCCATTAGTATCACAGGCTTTTACTCTCTGTGGCCAGCGGCATTCTTTATCGGCGCTGTTCTCGAATCTACCTTCAACTGTGCGGCCGTTTTGTGAAGCGGCTTTGCAAAATCTTCCTTCAGTCTGTAACGCTCTTTTTATTGGGCGGTATTCTATAAACATTAGTCTCACTTGGCAGAGCCTGCGAAACGTAACGCCATAGATCTTGTACGTTATGCTCATATTTTGTTATCAGCATGCAATTTATATCGCTAAATTTCAGAAACTCTGAGTGGAGACGCTTGGTAATGTCACCCTGTTTTGTAAGTTACGGCGATAATGTTTTGTGGCGTTGATTAAAATCGTCACATTTTACACAGGATCTCGCATGACTCACAGCATAATGGGAAAATTCGATTCCGGCGTTGTCCGTGTTAATAATGCGGACTATAGAACTGTTTCTAACAGAAACTGTGATTGGTTAATGACCTGTGTTGTGAGGAGCGATCTCACTGGTCAGCAGTTGGCTTCAGAAATGACAAGCCCACGCGCTTCTTCACACGCTCGATCAAACGCGATCAAGAGGTAATGAGAAAATAAAGATTTTAGAACGTCGCTGAATGAGAACACCTTTGCCAACTGAAGATAAAGATTTTACAAACCTGTTACCTGACAATACCGCTCTAAATTGAACGGAAATCGTATTATTTAACCCCATCTGGCCTGTATCTAATACCGCTTATGCCGGTGCTAGGGGCCGTGTGGCCATATCATCCAAGTTGCCACATGAACAGGTACAATAAAAGCGTACCTGAGATACAACACATATCACGAATCGTTAGATTCTCGGTATATGCTTTAGAATAGGGTAAACGGAAGACTATACTGTGAAGTCATGTGGCTCTGCCAGTATTCCGGCACCTCTTCCCACTTCCCTTATATATGTTGTAATTTTTACTTGTATATGGCGAGATTCTGCTGGTGAACGTTTCGTCCCCGAGGCCCGCCCCCTGTACAGACCTTTTGGTCTTTGATATAAGTTGACATTTGTGTGACATCTGACGACGATGCCGCTCATCAATCCCCAGTGTACGAGTTGTCACCGTGAAACAGCTCACCAGTTACCAATATACGAGTTGTCAGACCTTTTCCATCATAGCTCTCTAGATTTGTATCTAATACCGCTTATGCCGGTGCTAGGGGCCGTTTGGTCATATCATCCAAGTTTCCACATGAACAGGTACAATAACAGCGTACATGAGACAGAACACATATCACGAATCATTAGATACTTGGTATGTGCTTTAGAATATGTTAACCGGAAGACTATACTGTGAAGTCATGTGGCTCGCAGTATGTCGGTTCCTTTTCCCACTTCCCTTATATGTGTTGTAATTTTGGGACGTATCCTGGCCTGGGGAGCCGAAATGCACCCCCCCCCTAATTATTTGTCTTACCCCTTCAGCTAGGGCGGGGACTAAAACTTACCACACAATACCCGTGGGTCAAGCTCTACCGAAAATGTTTTAAAAATCCAAGATGGCCGCTTCGATGACGTCACAGTGACTTCATTTTCAATACGACATTTTTTGGTCAAATTTTCGGATTTTTTATTCATGCAATTTCTCCGCAAAACCGCATGATATATTAGTAAATATTAATGCGATGCAGGGGCGTCGTTAGGGGGGTGTCGTCCGGTGCGAACAACCCCGCCCTTGGCCGCGCCAAAAAGAAAAAGCAAAAGAAAAAACAAAAAACAAAAAACAAAAACAGAGAAAACAAAAACAAAATAAAAAAAGCATAAAAACATAAAAAAACATAAAAATTACAGATAGAGTTCCAAGACGTGTAGTGGTGTGTAAAAGGCCCGTTTTGTTTGTGTCAAACCAGGAAGTCAAATGGAGTCCGGCATATTCTTCAATATCGATGCGGGTTTATGCGAAACAAATGTGAAAATAGAACCATAAATCAATATACATTTGTTTCCGAGAAAACGGGTAAAACGCATCTCCGGCAATCGGAGACCCTGGAGCTTCCGGGGCCTAGGTGGCCCCTGGACCCTCTCCTGTCAGGCTGTGACGATCGTTCATTTTAGCTTTGTGTAAATGAATCGCTATCATATTGGTTCTAATATTCCATCATGTAAAGGTCATCGTTTTTTTATGTGTTCTTTTTATGTGATAAATATAACTAAACAGTCAAATGGATTCAGGCATGAAGTATGATTTTTTCAATATCGATGAGTGCTTATAAATGGGAAACATATAGAACCACAAATCTGCATACATTACGTTCGAATTTATTTCTGGGAAAACTCTTAGAACGCGTCTCTGGAGATCTGGAACTTCGGAGCTTCCGGGGCCTAAACGGCTCGTGGACCCTCGCCTGTTGGGCTGTGAGGATTTCCTTGTTTTACCTGTGTGTGAATGAATCGTATCTGTAGGCATATTGGTTTCCCTCCCAAGAACTCCTCTCCTCTCATCGTTTTGTATGTTTTAAATATAACTAGAGCGTCAAATGGATGAAGGCATGAGGTGCGATGTTTTCAATATCGATGCATGCTTATAATTGCGAGAAAAAAAATCGTGAAAATAGAATCATAAATGTGCATGCAGTATGATCAGTTTTATTTCCAGAAAAACGTTCAGAACGCATCTCCGGCAATCTAGGACCCCGGAGCTTCCGGGACCTAGGCGGCCCCTGGACCCCCGCCTGTTGGGCTGTGATAGTTGTCCCCAACTTTCAATTACGTTCCGACGCCACTGGGTTAGCCTACGAGGTATATAGGCCCAAAGCGTTATTATTGTGTTTTCAACATGACAAAGAGAATAAAATATAATACTGATATTTGACAAATGACGTGTTAGTTTAATTGTTGGAAATCGCTCAGAATGCATCTCAGGCCATCTAAGGTCTCAGAGCTGTATAATATAACCCTAAATCTGCATACATTATGTTCAGATTTAATTCCGGGAAAACGCTTAGAACGCATCTCCGGCGATCTAGGACCCCGGAGCTTCCGGGGCCTAGGCGGCCCCTGGACCCTCGCCTAAAGTGCTATGATAATCGACCCCCCTTTGAAAAATCATAGCGACGCCCATGCGATGTGAAATAAAATAGTTTTTGTCCAATTTTCATTGCGGAGAAGCAGAAATTTTGAAGAAATATGACGAAAAAATCAATTTTTCTGGTAACCCAAGTGGTCGCCATGTTGATTTTACCCATGATCCTCTGTTCGGGGTCTTACAAATAGGCTCAAAATGACCCGAATATGATAAACTATATAATATCACGAAGTATAAAGTCACGAAGTTTCAGCTCTCCATTGTTTGTCGTTCCAGAGATAGAAAGTTTGGTAGGGGGCAATTTTGACACCCCCCCCCCCTCCTAGGCCAGGTAGGGTTAAGAAGACCACTGAATAATAAAATCGCTGTAAATGATTTCAGAAAGATGCTAAGTGAGAAGACCGCGCCGTGAAGTGAAGGAAACAATTATCTCATCAACAATAAACTCCTTACTCTCAAGTGGAGCTTCACAGACCCCCAACCATCATCCCTTACTCTCAAGTGGAGCTTCACAGACCCATTTCTACCCTCTCTTCGATGAAACAGCGTAAATATTATAACAAGAGATGTGTATGTCTCTGTCTTTATCTGCTACATGGAGGATTGACCCAAACATAACGAGGTATATTGTACGTTATGACGAAAGTAATTAAGATATATTGTACGCTATGACCAAACATTCGATGATGTAAGGACGTCCCTCAAGCGTCATTTGACAAAGATCGGGGCAATTTACACTCGCCGATCCAAATAAGAACTGCTGACAGGGGAATCCCTGCAGTATCGAACCCCTGTTAGTTTGAATTTCGCGTCGCCTTAAATGAAGGGCAACTTTTTTCTTCAATTTTGCTATGAAATCATTCTAATCCACATCATACGATTTATCCTAAAGATTTTGCACAAAACATATTTTATTTCAGAAGTATAATATGAAATAACTGGCAGGGTAATCCCTGCAGTATCGAACCCCTTTTAGTTTGAATTTCGCGTCGCCTTATATGAAGGACAACATTTTTCTTCAATTTTGCTGTTAAATCATTGTATTCTACATCATATGATTTATCCTAAAACTGTTGCATGAACCATATTTGTGTCCACACATTTAACTGCTTCAATTTTTGTCACCAAACATGTGACTGTACCTTGGAAATTATTTAAAATGAGTGATAAGGAGAGCCCATTTTAGCCAGACTCTGTGCAATTTTTGAACCAGTTTGCATACCTGGAGCTTATGTGAAATTAGGCACAAAGAGCCTGTGATCAATCACAAAACAGCGGGTTATTAACATGAAATTCAATACCCAGCTATGCAATGGTATCGATATTGAGCTTTTTCTTGGAGTATTTCCTTCAGAAATCCTTTGAAATTGAACAGCAACAACAACAGTTTCGTTTTTTGTTTCATTTGAGTTTTGGGTGCCCATACGTTTTCCGGAACTAAGTTGGCTCTAGATGCAGCCCTGATCCTACTTGACAAAAAACAGGCTGAGGGGTCCACGCACCTTTTAGGTGCTTGCTTGCAATTCGTCTTTGTGCTAAATGCCGTCATTTTCATCTGACGGCGATACAGCTCACCAATCCCCAGTGTACGAGTTGTCGCAGCGACATAGCTCACCAATTGTCAATATACGAGTTGCCAGAGCATTTCCATCATAACTCTCTAGATTTGTATCTAACACCGCTTATGCCGGTGCTAGGGGCCGTGTGGTGATGTCATCCAGGTTGCCACATGAACAGGGACAATAAAAGCGTACCTGAGATACAACACATATCACGAATCGTTAAATTCTTGGTATGTGCTTTAGAACAGGTTAACTAGAAGACTATACTGTGAAGTCATGTGGCTCTGTCAGTATGTCGGCACCTCTTCCCACTTCCCTTATATGCGTTGTGATTCACTGGTGGGACAAGATGGCGGCTGTGGGTGGTGGGACAAGATGGCGGCTGTGGGTGGTGGGACAAGATGGCGGCTGTGGGTGGTGGGACAAGATGGCGGCGTGTGTGGATGGTGGGTGGTGGGACAAGATGGCGGCGTGTGTGTGTGTGTGTGGGTGGTGGGACAAGATGGCGGCTGTGGATGGTGGGTGGGTGGTGGGACAAGATGGCGGCTGTGGATGGTGGGTGGTGGGACAAGATGGCGGTTGTGGGTGGTGGGACAAGATGGCGGCTGTGGATGGTGGGTGGTGGGACAAGATGGCGGCTGTGGATGGTGGGTGGTGGGACAAGATGGCGGATTATAGAAAAACGTATAAAAGGAGTCGATTTTTAGGGTAGGGGTGTATTCAATCTGACTTACCTGACCTGTCTGCCTGCCTGCCTGCCTGCTTGCCTATCCGCTTGTATGAGACGAAAAGCATGAGACGTGGAGAAGATTTTCCCTTTGACCCAGCAGTACCTCCGGTTGAAGTCTTGCCTGAAGATGATCGTGTCAGGGACATTTATCAACGTCACTGGGCTACCATACGCCATTGTTTTCACCGTGACCGTCGTCTATTGGACTTGTATAATTTTCGGTTGGAGGACCTCACGTATCTTCCTACTTACGCCGAGAACATTTTTACAGATCAGGTCACTGCCTTCAAATTGAATGTGACATTTGGGTACATCTTACGGCACAAAAGACGGACCAGCTGCGGTATTTCTATCCCAGTAATAATTCGTATGTGTTTGACCAGCCATTCACCATCACGGATGCGATTTCTCTGGAGCCACTCATCGACCAATTGACTACGTTGGATCCATTGGAATGGGCTCGGTTGCAACGCCCCAATACCCAATGGTTGGTGGAAATGGTGACTAACGTCACATTTTTCGTCACGAAAATGAGAGATCATCCTATCGGTGCTCCTGTACTACTTCCTCCGTTTTTGCTTCATCGACACGGCCTGTATGCATTAACAGCAGGGCTGAAGGGGCCCTACAAAGACCGGAAATGTCTGTTTCGGTGTTTGGCCGTGCATGTGGACGAGTGTAACCCCCAGTGTTGTGAGACAGTGGCCGATGGCTATTGGGAAGAGTATTTAGAGCAGCAAGACATGGATAAGCGGCACTTCCGTGGAGTGCCTTTTAAGAATTTGGATGACGTGGAAACACTGTTCGACATTAATATCTTTGTCTATCGATTACGATGCGAGGACGATACAGTTGTGGCTGAATTGGTTCGGCGATCAACAGAACGGTATGCTGCTACGATGAAAGTCAATGTGTTCGACGACAATGGCGTGAGTCATTTTTCGCTGATCTCCAATATGAGCCAGTACGCTCAGTCTTTCAGTTGTGGTCAATGCCATCGGGTGTTTCATCGCTCCAACGACTTACACCGCCACGAGAAAATCTGTGACAACAGTGTCAAGCGAGTATATCCGGGTGGAGTGTATCATAATGCACCTACTATTTTCCAGGAACTGGCCGATGAGGGTGTGATGATACCGGAAGAGGACCGTTATTTTCCCTACCGGGCGTGTTACGATTTTGAGGCCCTGTTGGAGCCCATGGACATGTTTTCAGCCAAAACGCAGTGGACGCAGCGCCATATTCCTCTGAGTGTCAGTATTTCCAGCAACGTACCTGGCTATGACGCTGCTCCGGTGTGTTTCGTGTCCACGGGGAACTCCCATGAGTTGATTACCCGCATGATGGAGTATTTAGAGCAAGTCAGTGCGGCTAGTACGGAATTGTTGGTGGCCAAGTTTCAGGACGTACTGGACCAACTGGACGACCGCATTCCTGTACCCGGTGTAGCGTTCAGCGATGATGAAGAGTCCGAGTCCGAGTCGGAGTCCGAGTCCCTGCAGTCGCAACCTCTGCAGTCGCAGGATGTCCCCCTACCGAAACCGTATGCGGAGAAATTGAAAGTGCGCTTCCTACAATACCTAGGTCAGTTACCGGTGCTCGGCTTCAACTCGGGACGTTATGATTTGAACATGGTGAAAGAATTTCTCTACCCTTACTTGGCCCAGGCGAATACCCTCAAGTGCGTGATCAAGAAGATCAACAACCACATGGCCCTCACTACCACGTCACTGCATTTCCTGGATGTACGGAACTATTTAGCTCCTAATTGTAGCTATGATCAGTGGGTCAAGGCCTATAACTGTGCACAAACCAAAGGGAGGTTCCCTTACACGTATATATCATCGCTCGACCGTTTGCAGGAAACACAGTTGCCATCCCGGCACGCCTTCTTTGATGATTTGAAGCAAGTGGAATGTCCCGAAGACACGTACCGGGAACTACAGCAGGTATGGAACGATGAACATATGCAGACGTTGCGAGATTTCCTCATATGGTATAATAACCTAGATGTGGTTCCTTTCCTGGAAGCGGCCGAGAAAATGGTGCAACTCTTTCGTCGCCAAATGCACGTGGATATCTTTAAAGAGTGCTTAAGTTTACCGGGTCTAGCCCTTCGCCATTTGTTTCAAGAGTGTTCCACCTACTTCTCGTTGGTACAACAGAAAGATGCAGACATGCATGAATGTCTGAAGAAGAACATTGTGGGTGGACCTAGCCTTATTTTTCACCGCTACCATGAGAAGGATGTGACTACACTGCCCAGTGGCAAACCCTGTGCCAAAATCATTGGCTTTGACGCCAATGCCCTCTACCTGTGGTCCCTCGCCCAACCCATGCCCAGCGGGCATTATACGCGTTGGTGGGCAGACGGTCAACATTTCACACCTCAACGGTCACCGTACAAACATCTCGCCGACCAGTGGTTGGAGTGGGAAGCCTATCGACGGGGAATTTATATACGACACCAGACCAACGCCACAGAGAAGCGTATAGGAGATCGTCGACTCCCCGTCGATGGGTTTGCCCTTGTACAAGGAACACCTACCGTTTTCCAGTTTTACGGGTGTTACTGGCACGGTCACGAATGCCATTTCAGCGCTGGCCGTTTCAATGAGCGACGTGGGAAAACACCGGAAGAATTACGCGAAGAAGTGGTGGCCAACGGAGATTACGTGAAAGAGCGAGGATTCCATCTCATTGAAATGTGGGAATGTGAATTTCACACGATGTGCCAGGCCCTGCCCCATTTACGACGGTTCCTAAAAGAACGTGAGTACCCCTTGAGTCGTCGGCGATTGCTAAGTCTACCACAGATGTTGGACGCCATTCGTTCGGGAGACCTCTACGGCTTTGTAGAATGCGACCTCCATGTTCCCGACACTCTCAAGCCCCTCTTCGCCCAGTGCCCGCCCATCTTTAAGAACACGCTGGTGGGTCGAGCAGATATTGGGGACACCATGAGGACCTACGCAGAGCAGCATGAAGTACTTCAGCAACCACGCCGTATGTTGATTGGGAGTATGTGGGCCGAGAAAATCTTGCTGGGCACGCCCTTACTGCAGTGGTACATGAACCACGGTTTGGAAATTACTCAAATATATCAAGTGATACAGTACGTACCCGAGGCTTGTTTTGCGGAGAATGCCGACCTCGTGACGTCGGCCCGTCGTCAAGGTGATCAAGACCCGAGTCAGGCCATCATGGCTGAATGTTGGAAGCTCACTGGCAATGGTTATTACGGAAAAACGGTAACGAACCAGGATAAGCACGTCAACGTGAACATTTGTAGTACTGCTCAAGCCCGCAAAAAAGTCAATTCTCCTCTGTTTCGATCCGTGGAGGTCATTGATGACGACACCTATGAAGTCACTTCAGCCAAGAAGACTATCCGGTACAACTTACCCCTGCAGATTGGATGTATGGTCTACCAGGTGGCCAAGTTGAGGATGCTGCAGTTTCTCTATGACTTCATGGGTGTCTATTTTAACCCCTCAGACTGGCAGTTGATGGAGATGGACACAGATTCTGCCTACATGGCCGTCTCCAACGCCGATTGGGAGTCCCTGGTGAAACCCGAGCTAAGGGATCAGTATGAAGCGGACCGCGAATTGTGGCTGCCTCGACGTGAGCACTACACCTACGACAAGCGGACACCCGGCCTGTTTAAACTAGAGTGGAGCGGGGATGCTATGATTGCGCTCTCCTCTAAGACCTACTACTGTTACGGAGGAGATGGAGGAGAGGAAAATAAGTTTAGTTGTAAAGGTGTCAACCGACGTGACCCTGCCATCGACAAAGCTCTCTACCTGGGTGTATTGCAAAGCCAGGCCAGTGCGAGTGGCACTAACAGAGGATTCCGGGTCGTCGACCACCAGATGCGCACCTATATCCAGCAAAGAGACGCCTTTACTTTCTTTTATCCCAAACGAAAAGTATTGGCCGACGGTGTGAGCACTACTTACTTGGACTTGTAAAAAACAATGTGGAACTATAACTGTTGATACACGAGTTATAAAACTGTAAAAGTCAGGATGGCCGAGTGGTCTAAGGCGCCGGTATTAAGTGCTGGTCGGCGAATGCTGTCGTAGGTTCGAATCCTACTCCTGACAGAACTTTTTTTGTACCTTAACCACTACTATTCTATGTGTTCATACCCCTACTATTTGTACCCTGTATTCTATTTGTATATAGTCAGTAACTCATTCTTGTTGACTTAAATAAAAAAAGAGAAAGTCAAATCATTTTTTGTGTTTTTTCATCAATTTATTCAACAATGAACGTCAGAACAACAACGTCATAACAATATAACAATAAACAAGGGGTCTGTGCGCGCGCAGTACATTTTTAAGTTAACCAGAGAAATGGAGCATGCACATTAAAACGAGAGGCCGTCCAGTCATAGACGAGGACATCACGGTCTTCGGCTTGACAATAATCATCAAACATATGTACAATGGTGGGCATAGAATGTCCTCTACTCCGGTGAGTGAGATAAAACACACAGTACTGTCCGCACACACTACTCAAGGGTCCTTGTAATCTTTGCGTATTCCAACGCCACTCTGTAGTAGAGACGTCCATGAATTTCACCAAATCGGCATGGAGGGGTGCAAGTCCGTAGGAATCAAAGTATTCTCCTTGGCCTAGGGTGTCCACGTACACAGCTATCCAATGTTCACCGGGTCGACTCCTCGTGTCTGTATTCAGGATGTAGGCTGCTGGGGTGGTGGAGTGGGTGGGAAACACATTGCGTGGAAACACACCTCGAAAGGGGATCTTCGCATCTCGCTGGAGTATGCTCATCAGCTGCTCTGTATCCATCTTAGGTGGCGAAGTCACACAGCACGTTTCTTTGGTGATCCACGCTGATGACGTTATCAAACTCGGCGTAGCAAATCACGTTAATAATAATAATAATAATAAAACTTTATTTACTGAGGGTAACACAGTCAGTTACAAAGGAAACTGTTCTTCCCTGGGGCCCTCTGGGATAATACATGCATATCACTTTGATATTACAATATGTATTCAAAGCACTAATGATATAGTTGACAAAAATATATATATACATATTTACATTTTACTTTGCTGTCGACTGTCAATAAACCTGGATTTAAAACTATCCAAGGATGGTGCATGTTTGACTTCATTGGCTAGGGAGTTCCATAATTTGGCTCCAGAATATGTTAAGCTGCGTTGTAGGTAGGTTGTTCTGGGGCGAGGGACATATAAATTGCTGTTGTCAGTTGCTCTAGATCGTCTTTGTGTAATTTCGTGAGTGTATGTAAAGAGAGAGTTAAGGTAAGAAGGAAATTGGTTGTGAAGAATTTTGTACATAACAATGGCTTTTTGATACTCTATCCTATCAGAAACACTCATCCAGTTGAGCTCCTTGAGCATTGACTCAGTTGGTGTCTGGTAATGGGCATTGAGAACTAGTCGTGCTGAACGTTTTTGTAATTTGTACACCCTATCAATTTGTCCTTGGGTTGCATTCCCCCATATTGTACAGCAGTAATCAAGATGCGGGAGAACATATGCATTACAAAACGTGAGCCTGGCATCTTTTCGCAGGACTTTTCTATTCCGATAGAGAATGCCAAGATTTTGTGACATTTTGTTACAGACATGGTTAATATGGTCAGTCCAGGATAAGGTATCATCAACTATATAATGGTGTTGGCTAGAGCGGTGGCGAAACGCAGTTCCAACCGTAGGTTTCCTTTCTTCAGCAAAGCCAGTTGATGATCGTGTTCCAAGGTGGGGGTGAGGTCGAAGGCGAACAATGTGTACCCCTTCATAAAGTCTTCTCGACTGATGGTATTGCCTTCGTCCTGGTTGTTTTGTCCTGTGGCTGTAAACAGGTTCAGGTAGGTCCGCACATAGTTTCCGCTAGTAAAGTTCGGTTGTAATGGACGGGCTGGAATTTGATGACCGGCCACGTGCAGTGCCACAAAGTTGATGTTGAAATGATCAAAGTAGAACGGATTCTCAGTCAACTGTCCATTGAATGCGGTGTTGCTCACACACGCCAGGGTAAGACGTTTAGGCAGATCCCCTAGAAATAAATTTTCTCTGTTGGCCATCATCGTACCTGCTGGCACAGAGAACACCTTGGTCTGTACGCGTCGGATGGGGTACTGGGCTGGTTTTTTCGATAAGGCTTGCATGTGACTCAGCAATACGCCCTGTTGCAAATCTACCGTACGCACAAACAGGGCTGCATCTTCAATGATGATGTTGTGTTGGGCACCCCCGGTTGCACTGCCCATTAAGGCGAACGCGGGTATGGACCGGATCAACTTGATCTTGATGGATACACCGTTCATCATGTAGCGGTCTTGCATGAACAGATCGGCGTGCAGTCGTCCCATCATATCGATGGACTTGCTTTCGGCTGCCATGTTTTTGCGCTCTCTGAACCCAGTATTGGCACCCATCACGCTGTTCATGGTTCCGGGTGTATCCCTGAAGTACAGCTGAGCTTGTAAGTGTGTTTTTTTGGCATCTTTACCGTACGACAACAGCGTCTCCATGTAGGCTCTGTACGGGTACGTATTGTGGACGTACTGATGAGTTTATCGTTCAGACCTATATCCACCTGTTGGAACAAGGAGTGCAGCCAAAGATTCACCGGGGCTACTACCGCATCGTCCTCTATGTCCGTCCCGTCCATCTTCGTTATTTTGGCTTTCACGTACAAGTAGGTGTGGGCTAAATCCAGGTAGGCCGTATCTTTGTTTTCAATGGTAAATTCCACGGGACCCTGCCCCGTCAGGCTAGCCAGGGGTCGATGTTCTACCCAACGTCCTTCGGCTATACTGGTTTGGGTAGGTGGAATAGTCCACAAATCCAATTCACTGTTGGTAGACGGACACGACTCGGAGTGAATGTATGCCATTATGCGAAGATGTCTCTCCTACTTCTCTTCTTTTTCTTCTTCTTCTGGGGCGTAGTCCTTCTCCTCCTGCTCTGGGGTGTGCGTCGTCGGTGTGTTGGACGTTGAATGAATCTGGGGAGTGTTGGTCTTTGTCTTTTAAGGGCTTTGGCGATCAACACACCCCCGGCTTCTTTAGCCCGTCGTTTCAAGGCTTGACGGGGTGCTGTGCCTTCCATCACATCACCGGCCACGCGCAATCCACTGCGTACCGCTTGTTTTCCCACCGCTTTCACACCCCGTGTCACCATGGGTAAAAACGTTTTCACAATGCTGCCCAGTATGTTCCCCAATCCGTGACCTCGTTGCATGCGTGCCCCGCTAAACATGGGCAAGTTTCCGCCCGTTTGTTTCTTGTAGTAGTCGGCATAGCTGGGCGTATGGCACTGGTAAGGCACGTACATTATACGAAGTGAGGAGAGCGGGCTTGTCGGAAAGCAAGTGTCAGCACCACTTTTCCTCGTTCGAATGGGATCGGACGTCCCGTGTCATCTCTTATATCCACCATGATCGTGTTGATATCGGTATGTCGTACGGGCAGGTACATTATATGGTTGAAACTCTCGGTGGCTTGATCGCCATACGTCTTGCTAATGGGCACCACCCGTAACAGAGGTGTGTTCACATCACCCACAATATGGCTGTCCACGGCGTCCGAGTAGACGTACAGTCCGTACATACCTATTTTCATATCCATCAAATGGGTCCCGTGGACAATGGTGGCCCCCTTGTAGACGCTGTGAGGCAGCCTTAATATTTGCTGTAGTGTAGCACTGAGTTTCAAATTCACGTTTTCGGCCAGTATGATAGAGCTCTTGTCGTTGTGTACGTTGACATTGAAGCACACGTTTCTCTTGAAGCGCAAGGCTATCAGGCGTGTTGCACTAGAGGCCATCGACTTTAGAGTCTTGTACTCCATCAAGTCCATCAGACCCTGTATGAACTTCTGCGGCGTATCGTATTGGCCTTGGGGGAGAGTGAGTTTGTAGACTTTATCTTCGTAGGTCACTTCGTACCATATTTCTCCGTCTTGTACGTTGTACCATGAGTAAGGGTATTGAATATCCACCAGTCCACATTCCCAGCGTCCCGGTAAATGTAACGGTTGGGGTAATTGCGTGACATACTTGGTCAAGGTGTTGTCAGGAAACACGTCGAGTGAGCTATTACTGGGCAACGTCAGGTAAAACATGACGACGACGACTGAGTTGTTCTGGCTTCTGCACCGGGGTTTTATAGGAGTTATTAGTACGATTCCCAGGCCTTGGGCGCCTTACCTCGGCGTCGTGATCGTCGTGGCTGTGGTGTGGTCGGTATAGGGGTGGCATAGGGATGAAAAGAACGATCCCGCCGTGAGGGTGTTTTGGGTGGCGTGTACGGTTGCCATTCACCACGTTCCCAGGTATGGGGGCGACGTCGAGCGGGGGCTTGCATCCACTTCCAGCGTTCACTATTTCCTACCAATTCTTGAGGGGTGTGCGTGTCTTTTAACGCCTGAGCAAAGGCTTCCCAGCCCGGTGGATTAGAGTGTTTGCGAGAACGCACCATATCGTTGATCAAATCGGTCATATGAGACCCCGGCACCACTTGGTTACGAATGAGCAGGTTTCCTTCCGCGTTCCAATCCATATCGGCATTCTGTTTCACCCGGTCCAACAATAAACGCGCCTTGGTCTTGAAGGCTTTAGGCACACTGGCCAACACTTCCTGTTCCAGCTCAGGTGAGGCCGAGGATGACGGTGGTGGTGGTATGAGTGTTGTGGGCGTGGTGGTGGGTAGTGGTGGTGGCGTACTCCCGCTCCCTCTATATTGATCCATAAACGTCTGGTACCGGTTCAGCGTATGATGGTAGAGTTGAATTTTCTCGTGATCGGGCAGTCGACGTTGCAGTATACTATTCATCTCTTCATCCAGAGACTGGAGTTGTTGCACTGTGGCCGGTACGGGATAGGGGGATTGCAAACTCTGTAACAGTCGAGGTTCGACCAGCATCATTTTTTTCGTATGTTCCATGTTTTAGCGTCCTCCCAAGATGGAGCCGAGTAACGGACCCAGTACAGTAGCGGCTAAGGGGGCCAGGAGTGCGCCGAGAAATCCACCTCGCTGTAACACCTGTTTCTTTTTCTTGACACTGCCCGTTTTCTTGACCAACGTTCGGAGACCCGCCTTGTGCCGTTGCAATTTCCCTTTCTGCAGAGGACTGAGTGGAACATTGCCTTTTAATACATTATGGGCCACTTCACACAAACACCGTACCAAGTCCGCATCCGCGCCGCGCACCAGGGCCCGGCCCACCTCCGGTGGCGCGCTGCGTAATACGCGCAAAGCCGGCGCGTGCTTGCGTATGCGTGCAGACATGATGAGGAATGACGGCTCGAGTGCCTTGTCTTCTTCTTTTATCTTCTTCTTCACTCTCATTTGGGGGTGTACACCGTCTGTATCTCACCGGGAAAAATCAGGGTACGCAATCGCAGGGGTGAGGGCGTGTCTTGTTTCAAGTCGAGGGTCCATAGTTTATTTTTTATTTGGTGATTTGCGCTCGACGGTTAGAAGACCACCATTGTTGTCGGGGATCCCACCGGGAATCGTAGTCGAATGGATACCGTTGTGGTGGTAAACGTGGTGATTCACGGGGGTCCACTGCAAATATGTTGAGCAACGTATTGGTGGTGGTACTAGGTGTGGGTGGTGATGAGGTGGAAGCGCTTCTCAGGGATGACGGCGTAGGAGGACGTCGTGGCGTGGTTGGAGTAGTACGGGACGTCGTGGTCGTGGTGGATAGGTCGATGGTGCGGGCCAAGGGTAACGGGGTAGTGGTGATGGCTGGAGTAGACGGTATGGTCGGTGTGGGTGTCTGGGTTGATACGTGGCGCACCCTTGACGTCTTGGCTGGCGTAGGCAGCGTCGTGGTCGTGGTCGTGGTGGACGTGGTGGATGACGGAGAACGCAGGGTGTTCAAACAGGATAGCACCGTCGTCAAATCGTAGAACACGCCTGTAAATAACGTACCCACAAGCACTACTACACACACTAGAGTACCCACTTGTGCTTTTCGAGTTCGTAATAGTAAGGGTAGACGTGTACTATCCATGGTACAATCCTACACTGAAGGCGGGTGGTGATGGGGGTTAGAATTTATAGACGTTTCATGTCACGCCCGGACACCCAGGAATTAAACGAACGAGGCCATCCTTGCCATTTGACGAGATGATAGGGAATGCCACGGCGACGTTCCGTTTTCAAAATCTTTTCCACCGTGTAGTAGTCTTTGGGTGTTTTCACTATGGGTTGTAATTCTGCCTCGTAAAACGTGCCTTGCAGTCTCTCTCCTTGTAGATCTTCCAGTTGATAGACGTGTGGCTGTCGAGGTTTATGGCGAACGATGACAAAGTGCTCGTCACTCCAGTTGGGCAAGTAACTTTTCTCAAATTGACCTTTCACTTTACTGATCCGCACCACATCGCCACGTTTGTACTGGGGTGCCGTGAGTGGTTGTGAACTGGATGAGTACAGCGTAGCACGCACTTGATGTTCGTTGCGTTCTGTCACAGCACGGGGAGCTCGCTGGATACTGCGATGATAGGCGCGATTGTAGCCTTGCACCAGTTGAGGTAATACATCGATGTAGCGTCGAGTGTTTTGGGCGGTAAAATACTTGTACATGCGGCCTTTGAAGGTACGATTGAAACGTTCCACCACAGAAGCTTTCGTCTCGTTGTACGTATGAAAGAAAAATACCTTCTGTTTCTTAAGAAAGGCTTGAAAGGGTCGGTTGAGAAATTCGGTGCCTTCATCTGTTTGTAAATAAAGAGGTTTGCGCCCCGTCTTGAAAATCTGCTGGAAGGCTCGTATGAGATTCTCTCCTGTTTTGGTGCGAATGGGTAGTACCCAGGCATACTTGGATAGAATATCGATACAGGTCAATATATACCGATGTCCATCATTGTGAGGTGCAAAGCGACTCATGTCCACTAAATCCGCCTGCCATTGCGCGTCTATCCCGCCGACGATCACCCGGTTACGGCGAAAATGACGTCGGGCTGCCCGGTGCAAACTATAGGTGTCTTGGGTTTTTAACCAGTCTCGAACTTGAGTTCGACTGATGCCTTGAGAATGGGCAGCTCGAGAGAGCGCCCCCACAGCGCTATATGCGGCTGGACTCCTGGGGCTGTAATACAGATCGCTTAACACCTCGTTAATTACTGTAGACTTCTCCTTTTTCCTGCTTCATCACGGACTTTTTCTTCTTCATCGTTCTGGGTCGCTTCATCAGGTGACACTGTCATTCTAGCCTGTGTGCATTCTATACATATAGTATTTTCCCCATCAGCTTTTTTTCATCAGGTTCATCTAGCGCGTGTTCGATAGCACGAGCCCATGCCAATTGGTGGGGTGATCGGTCGTCCGGTGTAAACAACTGGTCCACCATAGGGACTACTTTCTCCAAGGCTGACCACAGAGAGGGAGTTAGGAGGAAACTTCGCGCCGGCTCTTGGTAGCGACCCACCCGTGGAAAGAGGACAGTATGGTATACGTAGATGGCATTGTCCAGGTGGATAAGGCGTCCGTCTAACTCACCGTTCAACACCCGTTTAAACTTAGTCCAGCCATCACGCTGTAGTGTCACCCTATTCGATAGAGTCTCAGCGTGCTCAAAGCAAATAGGTCCACAATCTTCGACCAGGGTGACTTTAGCTTCATACACGTATAACCCCACATTGGGTGTAAGAGGCAGGATGGCTTGTAGTGACATGCTTGCTCTAAATGTCGAACGGAGAATGACCCACACTCTGTCTCAGCCCTCGTATTTATAGGGTCAGGTACTATACTGTCACTCTAGCCTCTGTGCATTCTATAGTATGTTGCCCATCATCAGATTTTTTTTTTCATCAGGTTCACTCAGTGCGTCTTCCCTAGCACGAACGCACACTAATTGGTCGGGTGATCGGTCGTCCGGTGTAAATAACTGGTCCACAATAGGCACTATTTTCTCCAAGGCTGACCACACAGAGGAAGTTAGGCTGATACTTCGCGTAGGCTCGTGGTACCGCCCCAGACGTATGTGGCCGGGCGGTACGGAATATACGTAGATGGCGTTGTCCAGGTGGATGACGTCTCCGTCCAACTCACCGCTCAACACCCGTTTAAACTTAGTCCACCCATCACGCTGTAGTGTCACCGGATTCGATAGCTTCTCAGCGGGCGTCCAGTAAATAGCTTGATGGTCTTTCACCAGCGTCACTTCATCTTGATAAATGTATAACCTCACACTGGGTGTAAGAGGCAGGATAGCGCGTAGTGACATGCTTGCTGTAAATGTCGAGCGGAGAATGACACACACTCTTGTCTCATCCCCTGTATTTATAGGGTCAGGCCCTATTCTGTGAGCGGAGGTTGGGGTGGAGAGAGGACTTTATCCACCATGGGCACCACTTGTTGTAAAGCCGTCCAGAGATCGGGGTCCAGCGTAAATCCCCCGCGCTTCAAACATAGAAGTCGCGCAAAATACGGGCCGCGGAAAATGTAGACGTCCTGACACAGGTGTATACTATCCCCATCGAGATCGCCGCATAACACGCGTTTCAACGTAGTCCAGCCTTCCGGGGTTAAAGACACACTGGCCGGTTCCGATGTGCACCAACAGCGGGAATCGTCATCAAACAATTCCACGCGTTCAGGATATAATAATAACGTACAATCCCGGGTCAGTGTACGCGTGGCTAGTGAATTCGCTTCTGGGTAGAGTAGATCATGAACGTCGGTGATTATAGCTTTCAGCGCCTGCCATAATCCCGGTCGCAGTAGAATAGCGGCGCCTCCACACTGTTCAAGCCGCGAAAAAAAAAGAATCCGCTCTTCCACTCCGCAGGTAGACACCCAGTCCTACATGCATAAAATCCACTTCGGGTTCTTTTCCCTGTAACAAGCGTGTTAATAGCGCCCAGCCTGGAAGGGTTAAACATAATTTCACTTCTTTAGGATGTTCCTGGATAAGCTGCAATTCTTGATCATACACCATGAGAATGACATCCGACGTCAATTGAAAGAACGCGAGTTCCTTTCCCGGTGCTGCCATAATGATAAATGACAAAAAAATACCGCGCCAAGCAAAATATATAGATCGATTCTTGCTAATGGGAATAAAAAAATTGTAAATAAAAAATACGCGTACCTTGTAGAAAATAATTAAAATTGACAATGCAATTTTTGTAGACGGACCCAGAGTGCATAAATTGATTTCTTGAATAATTAACATGATAAAAATAAAATATTATCATTGCTGGCATCGTATATTAATTAATTACCCGAACAATCCCTAGTGCTCTCAGATAGGAGAGAAGACAACATTGAAAATGGTGTGCAAAACGCTTTTACCGATGTATTGGTTATTAACAGATTACCCGGCCGGCCTCTTTTAAACCGAATCCATTATCATCATGCATTTCTGTGTATTGGTTTATTAACAGATTACCCGGCCGGCCCTTTTCAAGCCGACATCCGTGTGGGGAAACACCGCACGAAACTGAATCTGAACTGCGCAGATTGTGTTTTCTTGCCGTGAAATGAAGGGTCTATTTTTATAATTTTCTACAGTTCTCTTTCGATAAACGCGCTGGAATTTTCAACGAGCTAGTATAAGGATGTAAGTGATAATCTTCATATATTTTTAGCCAGGAAAATTAATTTATTTTCAGTGTAGCGGATTTTTCCTACTATCGTACTTTCCCATTAGGCGTGTAAAATTCACTAAAAATCATACAATAACAATATAGTCGAGCGCTAGGGAGCTAAAATTTTACATACTATACCCTAACTTGTCTGAGTTTAATTGGAAATAAAATATATACGGCAGTGATATTTTATTGTCAAAATACAGTCGTTTATAAACGCAAAAGAAACACACGCCGATTGTTCAAGGCATCCACCTTGCGAACGATTTCGCCGGGGTCCGCGCGTTGCCCATATATATCGGACCCGCTGGACTTGGTTTATTCGAAAATTTTTGAATGCCATGAGAAGAAAATGTCAGAGAAGAAAGAATTTCGGAAGCCGTTAGTACTATCAAGACGAAAGAAGAGAAGCATGATTACAACACCGAATGGGAAGTCGGTAGTACTATTGAGAAGAAAGAAGAAGCAAGTGAACCAAGAAGCCACCCCTATTCGCGCAACAACACTGCCAATCTTCGAAAACCTCAGGGGAGAGCGGATATTCCTGCAGCCAAGAGAGCGGATACCGGCATCAACAGCACCCCGGCCCCAGGAGGAGGAGGAATTACCACCCTTCCCGCTGGAAGACCTGCCCTCCTCCCTGGATGACACCCCGCTAATCTGGGAACAACCACCCCCCAATGTCACCGCTGCGAATCCTTACTGCTATTTTGCGGTAAGTCAGATGGGAAGTAGGCCACTCCCCCCTGAATAAAAACAGGGAAAAAAATAATAAACGCCTTTTTCAAGGCGAACTAATCCTTCGAAAGAGGGCTTCTAACTTGGCACATCAATTTCAAAAGCATACAGTCCCATTCCATTATTTTTTATTAGCAATGCATCACGAAAAAATAAACAATCCCTGCCCGATATCAAACAGTTCTTGTCAGAACTAATCTCTCTATTAAAAACACAGAATTTTTTCTCTTCCCCCATTAATTGTCCGAACCATAACGGACTATTTTTTTATTTTAATATGTCCGACGATAACGGACATTTATTTTAATATATTACAACCCGAATAAATAACGGGTTGAAATTTATAGCACAGGGATAGGTGGGAATCTGTTTTTAATTTTTAGGGTGGTTATTAAAAAATAACCGTTGGGATATGTAATAAATTACATTGTTGAGAGGGATTGTTGACGCTGTGTTCTTCTTTCAGCGCAGACGGAGCATGTCAAAGGCAGTAATTCACACATTCGGGGCCTGTTGGATTGTGCACACGTTGGAATCTGGGCGAATTTATGAATACAACTTTCACATAAAGCCTGGTGGCCACAGGGGAAGATGGCAAATTTTGCGAATTGGTTCGGGCATTCTACACAGGATAAATATAAGTCTCTTTGACGTTCTGTTTTTGACCCCAGTGTTGTTGTGGCTATGGCCCAAACATAATGGACATCGTCTTGATTTTGGTTTATTTTGCTGTTCTTGCTTCTGTTTGTTCGCACATCCTTGCGCATTTTTCTCACATCTTTCCGACGTCTAGCGGTCCTTACATCTTTCCTCCTTTGGGGTACTATGGTGTCTCCCCTGTTTTCCGTCTGCTCATCTTGGTCTGATGAAATATCTGAAGTATCTGTTGTTTGGCTTGTGCTTTGTTGTGCCATTTCTCCATCGGCTTTTTCTTTAACTTGTGGTGTCAACATATTTTGTAACATGGAGTCTATATCGTCAAAACATTGATATTCATCAACATTCGGTGTGGGTGCTAGGGCAAAGAAGTTACCCAGCGGCGCTGTGTCCGGAGGATCTTCACAATGGACTGTAGCAGGATAATTCACGGGTTCAGATGGGAATAAATCTTTGATTATCGCCTCCAACCAGGGTTGGTTATGTTCCAAATTAATGACGTCGCCGAGCAGTGGTAGATCATCATTTGGGATGAAGTCTGATTTATCCATGATTTCAACAAATTGCCTGCATCACTGAGCACTGAGGCTAATTGTGAATGCCTGAAAAAAAACTGCGTACTATTTATAATGTAAAAAAGCGCGGACGGCAGCGACAACACCCTGTCGTCTGCTACACGGACGCTGCGAAAATCTGTGTGTGTGTTTGTTTTGAATTTATAAACGTCTGTATTTTGACAATAAAATATCACTGCCGTATATATATTTTATTTCTAATTAAACTCAGACAAGTTAGGGTATAGTATGTAAAATTTTAGCTCCCTACCGTTCGACTATATTGTTATTGTATGAATTTCAGTGAATTTTACTCGCCTAATGTTAAAGTCCGATAGTAGGAAAACTCCGCTACACTGCAAATAAATTGATTTTCCTGACTAAAAAAACATCCAGACTAGAGCTGACAATCTTATAATATTACTGTGAAAATTCCAACGAATTTATCGAACTAAAAGTTTGAAAAAAATAAAACTTTGGAAAAAAATAAAACACAACATTTTTTTAGCAGATACCATAATCTTGCACTCACTCACACCCACAGGCCGATTCACAGCCGCCATCTTGTCCCACCACCCACACACAGGCCGCCATCTTGTCCCACCACCCACACACGCCGCCATCTTGTCCCACCACCCACAAGCCGTGTAGACTATAAATAACGTGTGGTATATTGACATTTATTCACAAAATACAATTATGAGTTCAAGAAGACGACCCTTGTTTACCCACCACGCTGCGAGAGATCCAAGACATGATGCTGCTGCTACAGAACACAGAGAGATGGTTAGCAGTGAAGAGGTTGGAGGAATAACGATAACCACAAGTTTTCAGAGGGTTCTTGAAGACGAAACCACGTTAATACGCAGTACAGAAGAACTTGCGGAAGAACTCCGGCGAAATATAAGAGCAGAAGAAGATAGACGATTGCAAAGACTAAGTCAACAACAGGATGAAGAAATCAACAGGATGGAGGCCATTGAAGAAGGAGAAAACGAGGACAATGATAGGAAGCATATAGATGGTATAAAGAGAATCTACCGCGCATAAGTGTCGTCTAACACTTTCAAAGGCCCTTTTCAGGGCCAACCCATCTTTCCGGAAGTGGAAACTTCTATCATCAAAGCACAAAAATTAACACCAACTCCCATCATCCTTTCCCCAAAGAATTTTTTTTTTTTAAATTTTTGGTACATTTTTTTGAAATTATTGAAAAAAAAGGGAAAAATTGGAGTGGGGGGACAAGGGGAGGGGGGGAGGGAAATGGAATAGCCAAAAAAAATTTTTTTTAAATTTACTAAAAAAGGAAAAAAAGATTCATGGAGCCAAAAAAAATCTTTTTCATTTTCTATGTTTTTTTAACAATTAAAAATTGAAATTATTGAAAAAAAAGAGTGAAAAGGGGAAATTGGAGGGGGGACAAGGGGTAAGCAAGGTTGATGGAATAGCCCCAATTTTTTCTTTAAAAATGGACCCATGGGGTCGAGTGAGGTATCAAATTGAAGGTTAGGTGAAGGGGCATGTAATGGGTTGGGTGTGGGATTGAACTATCGGCATTGTGCGCATGCGCGGTGGCCGAAAGGTATGGAAATAGACGTTTTGGAGCTAGGGGATAGCCAAAATTTTTTTTTTTTTTAAATGGACCAATGGGGTCGAGTGAGGTATCAAATTGAAGGTTACGTAAAGGAGCATTTGATGGGGTGGGTGTGGGGTTGAATTAGGGTGATTCTGCGCATGCGCGGCGGCCGAAAGGGTATGAAAATAGCCTTTTTGGAGCTAGGAGAGCCCCTAATGGTCCAATGGGGTCGAGTGAGGTATCAAATTGAAGCATTCATGAAGGCGCATCTAATGGACTGGGTGTGGGTTGAAATAATCCTTTTTTTTCAAAAAATTTTTCAATAATTTCAAAAAAATTTAAAAAAAGAATGAACACTAAGCATTTTTTTTAATTTTCTGCTATTTTTTATTAACACAAATAGAATGAACGTATTCACAAGGGTATTGAATGTTAATACAATTATATCTGATCACGTGGAATTTTGGGGATATACTCGCTTGACACTGTTGTCACAGATTTTCTCGTGGCGATGTAAGTTGTAAGACTGTTTAAACACCCGATGGCATTGGGCACAACTGAAAGACCGAGCGTACTGGCTCATATTGGAGATCAGCGAAAAATGACTCACACCATTGTCGTCGAACACATTGACTTTCATCGTAGCAGCATACCGTTCTGTTGAACGACGAACCAATTCAACCACAAATGTATCGTCCTCGCATCGTAATCGATAGACAAAGATATTAATGTCGAACAATGTTTCCACGTCATCCAAATTCTTAAAAGGTACTCCACGGAAGTGCCGCTCATCCAAGTCTTGCTGCTCTAAATACTCTTCCCAATAGCCATCAGCCACTGTCTTACAACGCCGGGGGTTACACTCGTCCACATGCACGGCCAAACACCGAAACAGAGATTTCCGGTCTTTGTAGGGTCCCTTTCCCCCTCCTGTTAATGCATACAGGCCGTGTCGATGAAGCAACCACGGAGGGAGTAGTACAGGAGCAACCGGAGGTGCTGCTGGGTCCCAGGGAAAATCTTCTCCACGTCTCATGCTTTTCGTCTCATACAAGCGGATAGGCAAGCAGGCAGGCAGGCAGGTCAGGTAAGTCAGATTGAATACACCCCTACCCTAAAAATGGACTCCTTTTATACGTTTTTCTATAATCCGCCATCTTGTCCCACCACCCACAGCCGCCATCTTGTCCCACCCACCACCACACAGCCGCCATCTTGTCCCACCACCCACAGCCGCCATCTTGTCCCACCACCCACAGCCGCCATCTTGTCCACCACCCACAGCCGCCATCTTGTCCCACCACCCACAGCCGCCATCTTGTCCCACCACCCACAGCCGCCATCTTGTCCCACCACCCACAGCCGCCATCATGTCCCACCACCCACAGCCGCCATCTTGTCCCACCACCCACAGCCGCCATCTTGTCCCACCACCCACAGCCGCCATCTTGTCCCACCACCCACAGCCGCCATATTGTCCCACCACCCACACACACACACACGCATGCGCACACCACCAATTGTGACGTCACCACAGGTTCTGCGCATGCGCAGTGAGGCGCTACATTATCAATTTACGGTTTGTATACTACTTCTGTATGCTCAGGGCTGGCTTTTTACTGAACCCGACCATGGAGACGGTCCATGACTTTGGGAGTGAGCGAGGGAAAAGGATTTAGCGTCGCTTTCAACGTCACATCGCGACGAACCAACTAAGCACCACCCAGCCAAGTTGCGTTCCTGTTAATTCAAAGAAGAAACCTTTGAAGCAGCATGGAACCAGACACCATCCATTCACCCCATAAAACACTGACAACAGCACACAAGACACAGACAGGACGTTTACACGGTACAATAAAGACAAGTAATATTACAGTGCTAGACATCACATTATCAAGATCTTGTTGCTTCTCAGCAGCCATTGCCTTGGAAGTTTATGGATTAAGAATACCGATCAGCCATATGAATTCGATATTTTTGGAACATCATGATGTCTTGTCGCATCATTGAAAACTGTTGACCACTTCTCCCTTGCAGGAAACAAGCCTATGTTTTTGTATAATATGATTGTCTTTTTGAATTTGGTGCTAATACTGTTATATGGAATATGGAATAGGTCTTTGGGTTATGGCCACGGATATTCTTTAATGGACGACGGCTGAATTATGGATGACGGACCAGACGTATGTAATTCCATTATTGATTTATGATGGTTAATATGGCCCAAGTAAGGAGGGTGTCGGCATGCAGCGGGAATTTTGGAAAATCGTCTGGCGCCTGGTTTAATCTTCCTAAGCGCTCCTTCTACTTCTGAGAGGCTGGTGGTATCGTTACGAGTCGTCATATGCCTGGTGAGTATCCCACTTAATGTTCAGTTAAGTATTGTGTACTTGCTGTTGGAATGCCTCATCAAGGTATTCTGTATTCAGGTGTTGACCGTCGAAGAAGATTTTACGGAGAATATCTATCTTTATGGTGTTCTGGCCGAAACAGAATACAGGGTATTCCCGTCTTATCAATAAGGGGAAGGACCCTGTCGTCGCTGTTGTTTCTCGAAAATTTGCGAAAAACCTTCCACATGTCGTTTGGGTTGCTGGCCTGATTGATCGTTGTGCCTAGTCTTTGCTTGTTTGAGATTGTCTATAGCAGCTCGGAATGATGTACGGTTTGTAGGATTACTCCTTTTGTAGGTACGCTCTAGCCTGTTGGTTTATCTCTTACCGGCTTATACTTCATTGTTCGACCACTTGAGAAGATTTTTTGCCAGTCTCGATCTTATTCTTGAGAGCAGAATTTTCTATACACTTTAACAAACCTTGAGTTAATTGATGGTCGAGATCATCACTGTGGGTATAATTCTGGAGACCGGGTGCTGCATTCTGCTCACTTTCTTCTTTCCAGATCTCCCATACATCTTGATATTTTTTCGAGACCAAATTTCAGTTAGAGGTGGTGGAGTACCCGGATAATCAGCTGCAAGACCAGTTAGGATACCGATATGATCTGATCTGATATCTTCTTTTTTAACCCTCATGGAAAAGCAGAAATTTGGAAGAAAAGTGACGAAAACATCACTTTTCTGGTACCACCACGTGGCCGCCATCTTGAATTTACCCATGATCCTCTTCTCGGGAGGGTTGCAAATAAGCTCAAAAATACCTCAATATGATAAACTACAAAGTCGCGGAGTATCAGCTCCCAATTCGTTCCGGAAAGAGCACAGAATGGTAGATAGGGGAGCCATCATGGCCCCCAGGCCTGGTACGGTTAAGGATGATACAGTCAGTTATAAGTTGAGCAATGGAAGTGGAGTGTATCACCAGGTCAACACCAGGTGGAATGGCGCCGTGTCGGTTGGCTATCGTTTACAATACATCAAGTTGTGACGCATCATAAGATGCTCGAGTGCGCAACCCGTCTTTTTTTTTATCAATTATTCCACTTCATCGATTTTCCATTCATTACAACGCATATAAGGGAAGTGGGAAGAGGTTCCGACATACTGACAGAGCCACATGACTTCACAGTATACTCTTCTGGTTAACCTATTCTAAAGCACATACCAAGAATCTAACGATTCGTGATATGTGTTGTATCTCAGTTACGCTTCTATTGTAGTTGTTCATGTGGCAACTTGGATGACATTACCACACGATCCCTAGCATCCGCATAAGCGGTATTGGATACAAATCTAGAGAGCTATGATGAAAATGCTCCGACAAGTCGTATATTGGTAAGTGGTGAGCTGTGTCGCTGTGAAAATGAAGGCACTTAGGAAAAAAGATTAGTCTGTAAGGCCCGATGTCGACCCAGCATCAACTTCACATGTTAGATACAAGCGTCTAGTCCGTCATTCAGCCTTGATCCATTAAAGAATATCCGCGTCCATAATCCAAAGACCTATTCCATATCCATATAACAGTATTAGCACCAAATTCAAAAGGACAATCATAGTATACATAAACATAGGCTACTTTCCTGCAAGAGAGAAGCGATCGACAGTTTTCAATGATGCCGATAAGATGCCAAAAATATAAAATCCGTATCGCTGATCAGTATTCTTAATCAATAATAATCGCTGTAAAGTCGTTATCTAGAGAATGATGTATCTCAGTCACGCTTTGGTTGCGGCTGTTCGTATGAGCACCATGAGAATGAGGGCCCTCGGTGTCGGAGTGGTCTAAGGCGCTTCGCTGGTGACCGATAGCCTCGCACCGCTGAGCCGGCACGGGTTCGAGCCCAGCTGGTCCATGTGTGAAAGTTTGTCAGTTACTTGCCGAAGGGCGGTGGTTCTCTCTGGGTACCCAGGCTTCCTCCACCAACCAAACTGACTGTCACCATATGAGTGAAACAAATTGAGTGTGACATTAAGCCAAATTCCCTCCCTCCCTCTAGAGAATGATGTATCTCACGCTACTCAGCGTAATGATTGTGGCTGTTCGTATGAGCATCATCAGGATCTTGAAGTACATGGGTTCATACGGCCAGCTAGCCCCGGGTTAAGCGGAATTAGACACACGTTACGAAACGTAACGCCATAGCGTTCGTATTTTGCTATCAGCATGCGAAATGTATCGCCAAATTTGAGAAACTTTGAGTCGAGGCGCTTGGTGGAATAGTCCTGTTTTATAAGTTTCTGCAGCAATGTTTTGTGACGTTGATTAAAATCGTCAAATTATTTAACACAGGATCTAGCAAATGCTACTAGGCGAGATATGTATACGCCATATGCAGGTACAACTGGAATATTACTGTCCAGAAAGGGATAGTTTACGATGTCGAAATTGTAATCATCTGTTTTGTCACAAAGTCGACGAGAGAGAACGCCCGCTCCATTTTTGTAGAGCTATAGATCTAAATGTGATGTGCCTGTAGGGCTATCTGTAATTTCATTCAAATCCAGTGAAGGTGGATATATATCCGTCACTGTGTCATTACATATGGCGATTATCCACAGCGAGAAGATCGTCTATATAGCGTTTGGTGAATGAAAGCGCCTGCAGATAGTCATATTCATAAGAGAACAGATACAGGTCAGCCAACAGGGGTGCACAGTTAGTACCCATTGGAATACCTATATGCTGCTGATATATTGTGTTGGGAAATTTCACATAGATATTTTTAATGAGAAATTCAAGCAACTCTATAAACAAAGAAACATCCGATGAATGATATCTCTTGTATGTAGTAGAGCTAAAGAATGCTTTATTCTGTATAGACCTTTTGGTCCTTGATATATGTTGGCATTTGTGGGCAGTTGATGCTGGGTCGACATCGGGCCTTACAGTCTATTATTTTGTGTTATATGCCGTCATTGTCATCTGACGACGATACAGCTCACCAATCCCCAGTGTACGAGTTGTCACAGCGAAACCGCTCACCAATTATCAATATACGAGTTCATCATAGCTCTCTAGTTTCTAGATTTGTATCTAATACCGCTTATGCCGGTGCTAGGGTTCGTGTGGTCATATCATCCAAGTTGTCACATGAACAGGTACAATAAAAGCGTACCTCAGATACAACACATAACACGAATCGTTAGAAAATGCAAGCACTTTTGTTGCCGCAAAATAATTGATTCACTTCTAGCCCCTGTGGAACATGTTCTGGAATTTAATCGTTCATTATATCCCAAGATTTGAGCTAAAGTACTATTACTGTTCTTATTCCCTTTAATGCCAAAGGGATTGGAGACCACCCTCTCTGTCGCTCGGTTTGTTAGGGGCGTCTATTTGTTGAAAACAGCGAAGCCAAAATATGATGAAATTTTTGGACGTTAGATAAGTGCTGAATTTTCTGCGAAATTTATCACAAGTGAAATCATTGTCTCTAAAGAATCTATCAGTTTAACAGGCGCCAGTACACGAGATAATGGAGAAATCTGACTGTTCGTCTGAACAAACATTTGCCCGCTATTATAAGAAACCCCTCTAACCACCTCTGATGATAAATACTTCCCAACTCGCTTATTATCCGGTTGAAAGTGCGGGAGGGGAGGGGGGCGGGGGGGGTGGTACGTAGCATAACCAGACTGATATTTTTGTGGGAGGCCCGTTGGCCGAGTGGTTTAGATCGTCGACATACAGTGCTGGTGATTAGGTGCCTGACTCTGGGATCGCCGGTTTGAATCACGCACGGGACTCGACCAATTTCAGCACTAGAATCTGTGCTATTCTAAGATAGTGTAATCCCCTAATAACAAAAATGCTGTTAGATTCAGTTAAATTAAACGAGACTGAAGTTGAAGTTTAATTGTAACTCTGCCGACCAGTCTTCAGTGAAGGTATAAATCTGCTCGGCATTTTCGTTGAAGCCTTATATGCGCATGCGTGTCTCGCAATCTCATGTGACCCCTTTATATCTAATGACTGGTCGGCAGAATTACAATCAAACTACAACTACAAGGTAAGTCTTGTTTAATTTTTAAATTCTTCTCTATTGTCTGAAATTTGAACGTATTCGGGTATTTTTCTAACATGCTCGGATCCAGGTGCAAATATTGACAACAGTTAAACAGTGACAGTCTGTTATGAACACGTCTTCATTTCAAACGCGTCGTGAAATGGAGCATTAACGTAATGTATACTGCTCAAGGCTGGTCAAAAGGAGTAAGGCGCTGAAAAGGTTGTAAAACTGCAATATGTAACAATTACAACACATATAAGGGAAGTGGGAAGAGGTGCCGTCATACTGACAGAGCCACATGACTTCACAGTACACAAGATAATATTGGAGAAAGCCGGTTAACCTATTCTAAAGCACATACCAAGAATCTAACGATTCAGAAAACATAAAAAAATTATAGATTCCGAGTTTCTTCAGCAGAATATTATGTCGTAATATATTCTGCTGAAGAAACTCGAAATCTATAAATGAGATACCACTGTGTTAACCTATCTTCTTATTTCTGTAAGTTGTGTCATTTAATGTAAACGTGTCGGAGAATCTCGCTATTACGTCAAGGGTATATATACCACAGGGTTCAATCTTAGGTCCATCTCTGTTGTTTCTTATGTACGTGAATGATTTACCCTTGTATGTTGATAGTTGTGATACCAATTATTTGCATATGACTATACTCTTTCTTTTACGCGAAAAACCATAGACGGCCTGAACTCTAAATTAAACACAGCAGCTGTTATATCTCTCGCTGGTGCTCTGAAAATGAACTGATTGTTAATGTGGAAAAAACAAAATCTATGCTTGTAACTACGACTTAGAAGCGTGCTTATTTACCCACTGCAGAGCTTAGTGTTATAATTGGTGCATGGTTTTGATCTGAGCTCGACGTCGAGCAAAGAAATCTTGTGAGTCCAGATATGCAAAAGTCTTGACTGATCTGATCGTGTCAATTTTATTTGTAAGAAGGTTGCGTCTAAGTTATATTTATTGATGAAAATTCGTAAATATTTAGCATATTCAGCAAGAATAAATTTTTCAATTGTTTTATATTACCGCATTTAGGTTACTGTATTAATGTTTGGGGTCACACGTAACTTGAAAACTGCCTTAGACTCGAACGACTTCAAAAACGTGCAGCTAGATTGATCATTGATTGTAACTTCTATACCCCGTCTTTTGATATGTTTTCTAAACTAGCTAGGATGGCTCCCTTTTAGATATCGTTTACAATATTGTGAGTGTTTACTTGTTTATAAATCTTTAAATGGACTTCCACCTCAGTATTTAACTAATCTATTCAATTTTATGAGTTATTCCAGAACACGTTCTTACGATACATTGTCTTTGAATGTTCCTTTCAGTAGAACCGTTTTACATCTTAATTTTTTTAGTGTATCTGGAGCTAAAATCTGGAATGATTTACTTTTAGCTATTAGAACTAGTGCTACTTTACGGTCTAAGCCACAATGTACCAAGTACTTCTTTGATATTTATTTGTCTTAACAGTCATACTATCTTGTTTGTATACATTATTTATACTTATATTTATTTATTTATTATTATTATTATTATTATTAACTATGGATATAGTATAGCAATTATTTTATTTTCTGCATCGTTTTATGTCGTGTATATTATTTTTCTTTTGTTTTAGCCCACGGCTACTATGAAAAACAGTTGTAGTTTGAAAGCGTTTAAATAAAGATTATTATTATTATTATTAAAGCAATTTCATTACAAAACTCTTTATGTGTTCAGGTCAGATTTATAACTGTCTGAAAATGGAACAATTCTTCGTAATTTGTTCAACTAGGTTCAAGGTTCAAGGTTCTTTATTTGCTGATCACAGCGCCCGTTATCGAGCAGATATACAATCAAGCGAAGATAATTAATTATATATACATATAGAATCACATAGTTGATTAGAAATAATTTGATTAACGGAAAAAGTAGCAGTCGTTATACAAGGAACAATAATGCCAGGAGGAACGATTTCGCTGGCATTTTACAATAAATTATGATCGAACTGACTAGTATCTGTGTGTAACACTAAAACCGTATATTAGATAACATCTCTCATTCCTGTACCAGTAACACATTTGTCATGTTTAGATGCCGAACCATCAATCATATTGCTACGTGCGCTCATACAATCATGAACAAACTTACCTAAATTTTTCACAATAATTGGATCCTCGCACGATAAGAGCCAAATAAATTTGTTTGAAATATCGAGTTGAGAAAAGTTGGCATTCGTGCTATCACATTTAAATAGAAATATGTCCCGAAAATTATCATATTTATTACATTCCATCAAAAAATGGAATTCATCTTCAACCTTACCGGCATTGCAAAGAGTACATAAACGCTTATCTGGTGGTACTTTGGCAAATCTACCTTTCTCAATCTGAAGATCATGGCTACTTGTTCGTAGCTTACATAAGTCACTGCGATGATCTCGATTCAGAATAGATAAGTAAGGTTCCAACACAAAATTTAGCTTGAAGGTTCTATATGTTCTGAGTTTGTTACCATAAGCTACGTTGGGACGGTCGGTAAACAGTTGTTCATTCCACCAATTACAAAATACAGAAGAGAAACTTCTTGCAGCTTTGGAAACTAAGCTGCCAACAGATAAACTTGTTTTCTATTCATATAAATCACTTAGATTTAAGAATGACAATATGCTTTTAATACCGTTATCCAGGTCTTTTTTCCTTGGGTGTCCAATTTGATAGAAAAATCAAAAGCTTTCTTTAATAACGTATCATCAGGCACTTCAAATAAGCGACGCCAGTATTTAAGCATTGAGCAAATAACATCAATTAGCATAGGTCGTCGACCGAGTTTGCCTAACACAGCACAATTTGTACATTTGGAGTTGACCCCCAGAATGTATTTACAGTACTTCAAGTTAAGTCTTTTAAGTGGATTCTTGGTATGTGCTTTAGAATAGGTTTACCAGAAGACTATTCTGTGAAGTCATGTGACGCAGTCAGTATGTCGGCACCTCTTCCCACTTCCCTTATATGTGTTGTAATTTTTTCCTGTATATGGCGAGATTCTGCTGGTGGACGTTTCGTCCCCGAGGCCCGCCCCCTATACAGACCTTTTGGTCTTTGATATATGTTGGCATTTGTGGGAAGTTGATGCTGGGTCGACATCGGGCCTTACAGACTAGTCTTTTGTGTTAATTGCCGTCATTTACATCTGACGACAATACAGCTCACCAATCTCTAATGTAGGAGTTGTCACAGCGAAACAGCTCACCAATTACCAGTATACGAGTTGTCAGAGCATTTCCATCATAGCTCTCTAGATTTGTATCTAATACCGCTTATGCCGGTGCTAGGGGCCGTGTGGTCATATCATCCAAGTTGCCACATGAACAGGTACAATAAAAGCGTACCTGAGATACAACACATATCACGAATCGTTAGATTCTTGGTATGTGCTTTAGAATAGGTTAACCAGAAGACTATTCTGTGAAGTCATGTGACGCAGTCAGTATGTCGGCACCTCTTCCCACTTCCCTTATATGTGTTGTAATTTTTTCCTGTATATGGCGAGATTCTGCTGGTGGACGTTTCGTCCCCGAGGCCCGCCCCCTATACAGACCTTTTGGTCTTTGATATATGTTGGCATTTGTGGGAAGTTGATGCTGGGTCGACATCGGCCTTACAGACTAGTCTTTTGTGTTAATTGCCGTCATTTACATCTGACGACGATACAGCTCACCAATCTCCAATGTACGAGTTGTCACAGCGAAACAGCTCACCAATTACCAGTATACGAGTTGTCAGAGCATTTCCATCATAGCTCTCTAGATTTGTATCTAATACCGCTTATGTCGGTGCTAGGGGCCGTGTGGTCATATCATCCAAGTTGCCACATGAACAGGTACAATAAAAGCGTACCTGAGATACAACACATATCACGAATCGTTAGATTCTTGGTATGTGCTTTAGAATAGGTTTACCAGAAGACTATTCTGTGAAGTCATGTGACGCAGTCAGTATGTCGGCACCTCTTTCCACTTCCCTTAGGCACCGTTTCCAATTATCGTTCGCGAATGAATCGTTTATTTCGTCAAATTTTCTCGAAGTCGCGATTTTCCAAGGCGCGAGGGAATGGGTTTTTTTCTTCAAAATAAACGATTCATTCGCGATCGCTGTTCGAATGGTTTTTTTTCTGTTGGCAATCGTTTTTCAATCGAGAAAATTCTCGCGAATAAAAAGCGATATCGCGATTCAATCGCTTTTTAATCGAGAAAATATAAACGATTGAAAAAAACCGATTGAGGATTATAGCCGAAAGTAGTACGCCATTGGTTCAGCCTGACTGACCCGCATACACGTTCGAGTTTCTAACACTTCAGTCAGACTATATAAAGTTCGATCATTTTTTCTTCTCCCTTTTCCATTCTTTGCCTAGTGTAAAACTATAGCGTGTTTCTGTACAGTTGGCGGTTATATAGATACGATTGGGATATTGAAAGAAATTGAAAAAAAATATCTATATATATACATAGGAATAATGGTTATGCATATAATTATAACTTCATATTTACATATATTTTGTACGGGACACAGACCCGGATATGGTCAGATTGGGTCATTTGCACTTGCAATTTCGTCTATTATTTTGGGTATTTCTGTGTTTTAAAGCTGGTATTATTCCAGATTTCTTGTGTAGTATTTTTCGTGAACGTTTTTGGCATCTGTGCGGGCTGAATTTTTGAGTTGATTCGTCAGATTTTCGCTGTACGCGTGGTTTTTTGTCCTACGATCACCATTTTCCTTGTGTAGATAGATGGCGCTGTATTGAATATAACATTGTCATACGGGGTTTTGAGTCTTCGAAAGCACTTAATTATTAATATATAGCGCGGGCTATTTGTAAAAAGTTTCACAACTGATTAATCCAGTAAGAGATGAAATTATATACTATTCAGTTGGTTTTTGGCTTGAGCTTCCCCTTGGAATCATTCATAGTTCATTTATCAAAATATAAAATTAAAATAAAAAGTAGTGTACATATGCGAATCCAACCGTTATATGCGATTCAATCACCATTGTGATATGTATTTGATATAAATATGAAATCACTGCCGCGAATATTCTTATAATAAATAAAATTAACTTGATGGTGATTTTTTGAACTTATTCACGTCTCAATAGTTTAAAAACTGTACCAAAACATGAATGGATACCCTTTCCTAATGTATGTTTTACTATAACAAAATATACATATTTAATTACACTATTTTTCACCTTAATTAACCTAGAAATTCTCGGCTGGAGGGCTAAGCTGTTCTGGGTTATCGCCATGCGCCCATTCACACCTCTATGAAGCCTGTGCCGTAATCATTCTGATAATGGAATCAACGACGAACTCAAATCCACTTATGACCTGTACCCGGTATTTACAAAACAAGATATTGTGACTATCATCCTGTATTGTTTATACCAAGTTGCATGAATATATGAGGAAATTATCGAAAGTATGAAGGGAATGACTGAACATTAATACATTGTCGACTCACACGATTATTGAATAAACATGTAATTTTGTCATTTACGCTTCGCCAGAGTAAATCTGAGCGCGAACGTCACAGGAAGCATGGTACAGGTATATGTATAGATATTTCCAGCATACGCCCTACTTCGGCTTGTAGGAGACTATAGATCGTGAATCATATATATTATTCGGTTATCTCGCGCATTTATACAGTATAGTATAGTATAGTAATATAGATTTTTCCATCGACAAATCCGCAATCAACATTACATGTAGTTCCCAGTTCGCGGATAGAGCGGCGTACGATGGCAACACGGCCTATGTGTCAAATATCACTCCGCCTCACGATTCTCTCGCGCCTTGAAAAAAACCGATTCTCTCGCGATTGAAGATTCGCGATCAAGAACGGATCGCGCATGGGTAAACGATTCAAAAACGATATCGCGAGAGAATGGTTTTTTCCAGAAAAGGTTCAATCGTTTTTTCTCATTTTTTTTCTCGATATCCTCGCGACTGATTCGCGACTGATCGTTTTTCAATCGAGAAAATTGAAGAAAAATCGCGACTGAAGAAAAAACGATTAATGGAAACGATCCCTTATATGTGTTGTAATTCAGATAGTTATATAAAAATGATTTTTTACTCAATTTTGTGACAATGGATGATCCCCATATTTCTGAACAGTAGAGCAAAATAGGCTTAATAGTATGATCAAATATATGCAAAGAAGTGGTGATTCCAGGAGGGTTACATTTTGGAATTTTGAAGAATGCCTTAGATGCCTTGCCATCCAGTTGAACTTTGGCCAATTTACACGTTCCAGATGGGTTAAATGTAATTCCTAAATATGTGTACGACTGTACTGTTTCTATTTGGGCATCACCAACCTATGGCTGTGATTTGGATATGATTTTGTGTGACCAACATGGATTTCATTGTCCCTCATAGGACCAGCTACGCTGGACGACGGCTGGATTATGAATGACGGACTAGACGCTTGTAATTGATGTTTACTCTTTCACTTTCTATAGCTTATTCTATCAGAATAAAAAACAATTTGGGTAGTTCGTAATTTTCAGGATATTATTTATTCATCTGCCGAAATATCATCACGCACGTCGGGGACAACAAGCCATATTAATACACAAACATAAATTATACATCTCTGTCAAATATTGAAGGTATTCTTGCAAATTAGCATGGTATATGGTTCCCTTATGAGATACATTAAATACTCTATTTCTCAATACCAGGCACATTTTATCATTGGAGTTTAAAATCAGAGTAGCAGAAAACAAATGATTTCATCCCACAATCTGAAATACATCACCCATTCCTAACTCAGGAACCACTGAACGTACAGTCGAGATTAACATCTGATGTGACAGCTCTTGCGAACGAGAGTGCCATGCCAACGACGCCGAACGCAATTTGAGGACTTCGAATACATTTCCACCTGTAAGCTTATGACTTACTGAAAATTTTATCTTTTAATATGTTCTTTGTTGTATCAGGAATGCAAAATATGAAAAATCGATAGATATCTGAATGATGAATCGTGAATATGGATTATATTGTTATGTACATGCTGACGTAGCGCATCGTTTCGTGGCTATATAAATAGTAATTCCGCATTTGAGCATCCGATCCGATTCAAAACATAGCAAGGTTTCACACTACCAATGGAAATGTTCTTTAATTAACCTTCAGAGTGACATAAAGGCACGGTCATGTGTGTGGGTATTTTGTAATAATTCAACTCATTTACAAAATGTATTAAATCAGTCATTTTACAAACTTGAACTAATAAAATATCGCATTATCTGCCTGACGAAACTTCTTCAGTATATAGTGAGGGATTGTTCACGAATCTGAGATTCAGTCAACGAATCTACATCTTTGAGACTTTGTCGGATCTTGGATTCTTCGAGGTTCGCAGCCATCGTTAACGGTTTTACATCCCCGAGGACTTGAGAATACACCAGCGTTTATCCCGACTCTGAAAGGAAAACAATTTGTGGTAATATATTAATAGTTACATACATTACAAGCGGTGAGATTTTCAGCTTCGACATAAACGCTAGTGTACACACAAGACCTCCGGGATGTAAAGGGGAGAAAAAATCTGTGTTGATATAGTAATAATTGTATGCATTTCAAGCGACGTAAATGCCGAGTTGGAGAGGTTGGGCTAATGATAAACGTATACAGTTAATTTGTATATATATATTCCGATCTTTTTTACAATAGATATCAAATTTTCTGTCGCACTGATCATTCGCCAAACCTCAATCGGAAAATAATTATCTATCATTAAATATAATTGAACATTACAACTGAAACGTGCTGCCCTTAATATAGTTTTGCAGTATAACACATGCATAAATACAATTAATGGCCCCTTGTCGTTTCCATATATTCACTTGGTATGCAGCAAATATGATTCCTATGATTGAAGTTTAATTGTTACAGAGTGGGAGGCATTCATTCTCCTATGACCAGAGTCGTTACATATTACCGTCAATACAAAAGATAAAGATTACAAGCGTCTGGTCTGTCATTCATAATTCAGCCGTCGTCCATTAGAGAATATCCGCGTCCATAATCCAAAGACCTATTCCATATTCCTTATAACAATATTAGCACCAAATTCAAAAAGACAATCATAGTATATATAAACATAGGCTTGTTTCCTGCAAGAGAGAATGCGGACAACAGTTTCAAATCGCAGTTTCAATTCACAAAGAATCCACTGTATTCTTGGGTTTGAATGTGAGGTCCCTACGGAAGCTGATTGAAGCGATATGCAAGAGGTGGGAAACATTGACGACGTGTGGCGACTAAAAAGCAACCATATGACCCTACACCGACTTAAGCGGAATTAGATACGCTAGCTCGGGAACTTTGATAACAGATCAGCTCAAACAACTCATCTGCTGTTAATGGATGAGCATCATGGACGTCTGATGGAGTAAACGGCTTAACATGTGGAAACCTGTTGAATGCAATAATACCTAGAAAAACTAACCTGTAGAATCCGACGTCGTATGGCTTAAATTTCCCACCGAAACAATAAACCTAGATATATTTTTCGAGCGACATATACAGAGTCATATTGTTTCTCTTCATTCCCCAGACGGCGACAATTTTCCCCACCTCTTGTATATCACTCCAATTAGAGAAAGTCAAAACTCTGATCACAAGAGAATGTGAGGCACCAGGATCTCAAATCTGACTGGCGAAATATTGTTATAACTACTGCATGTGTTAGAGCGAACGCAAGTTGGACAACGTCGTTCTGCACAAAATAATCGTGTGGCTTCTCTTTTTTGCGGAACAACGCAGTTACCATACAGTCATAAAATTAACAGTTTCGGTCAGTCAAAATGTGCCTGTGTACGACGTATGGCGGGTCGAAATATCACTCCGCACTCGCCCGATGATTCACCCAGCAAACAAAATGGCACCCATAGCATCCAGAGAGCTATCACTAATTTTAACAGTATGCCGATTTTGATGTTTGAACTTCCGTTGCTGCTCTCCCTAGTCACTGAGATGGCGTCTATACTACTTGCGAATAGCTTCGAAACAAGGTATTTTCGCTTGCAAATACGCGTTTCAAATGGTAGGTTTGCGGTACATATGCAAAATTTTCCGTTCACATAGCAGGTGTATTAATCCAGATTCAACCTACTTTGTTAAATGGAACCCTTCAATATATGTTTCCTGCGCCGTTTAAGCTACTGAAATTTTCACTCGATTTGACTTACCCACAAATACTCAAGCCGCTGGCTAGACACTTGACCTCCACACAATCATCCTTATCGATAAGTCTGGATCGCCGTAACAGCTTTATCCCTTTATATTCACAGTAGCTCACGTGCGTACCATATTCTATAAATGACCACAATTGTAGAATATTAATATTCCTCAAGGCCTGGGATCATCCAGTATATAAATAGCCAATTGACATGTTTTTATTCTTCAAAATATATTACGTACATGTAGCAACAATTTGTTTCTGGGGATGGGTGGATGAAGGTGGTTCTTATGTTTGTACAGTTACATTGAACATTCACACAATGCATGCAATCACATACAGAAGTCATTGTTATATGGTCTAGCTCCCATTGTTACATCTGTTTTCTTACTCTGATGGAAAGCGTTTTAGAATATATGAGTGTATAGAGGATCAAATTCGGAATCAATAAGGTATACCTGTGTCAAGGAATCGACTATAATCTGGACATAACCAATATAACGCCAATCCCTGTATGTTGTACTACAAGTGTCGAAACGTAACGTAGAAATATTGTACGCTATGATTTAGAAGTGTTCTCAAATCTTCGTTCAATTATCATCGGCCTTCTTATTAAGCTGTAATCTGAAATACTTACTCTCAGAGAGACAGAGAGAGATAGAAAGAGAGAATTAAGGTGTGACGTCGCGTTCAGCAATATTCCAGCTATATAGCGACAATCAAACAATGTATTTCAACAAAAAACAAGTCAACAACCCAGCAATCCAGAAGTAATCAATAAAACACACCCAAAACATGTACATACATTAAAACTTTTATCCAACAAACCGATTTCTTTCAAATAACCTAAAATATACTGTCTTCTTTTACCCGACTGAAAAGATCTTCCAAATCAGCTGCTTGATGAAAAAGAATATCTTACAATCTTAAAATCTATACAGTCGATCAGAATATGTTTCCGTGTGAGATCGTGACATGGAATACACCTTTGGGCTGGTTCCTTTATTAGTAAATGTTAGTGGATTAATCGAGTGTGATCGATTCTACATCGCCTGATCATGGCTTGATCGAAACGTTTATGGCTACTCAGATAAATAAATCCTACACTTTATTTAAACTCAAGTAGTGTGTTATTATCTACAGCATCCCATAAAGATTGAAACAGCTTTCTCACATAAGCACAGATAGAGCGTCTGAAATCGCTATATGAGATTCCAGCAGGATCAACTTCGTTGGGAAACCAACAAAACACAACATCAATCTGTTAATGAAATCTACGGTCATATTATTGTAGAATGTTCAAAATGGTGTGGTGAGTTGAAGTTTCTCTCCCAATAGCTTGAATTACAAGCGTCTGGTCCGTCATTTATAATTCAGCCGTCGTTCATTACAGAATATCCGCGTCCATAATCCAAAGACCTATTCCATGTTCCATATAACAGTATTAGCGCCAAATTCAAAAAGACGATCATAGTATACATAAACATAGGCTAGTTTCCTGCAAGAGAGAAAGACTGCAAGACTTTACAGCGAATATTATGGATTAAGAATACTGATCAGCGATACGGATTTGATATTTTTGGAACATCATGATGTCTTGCCGGCATCATTGAGAACTGTTGACCGCTTCTCTCTTGCAGGAAACAAGCTTATGTTTATGAATACTATGATTGTCTTTTTGAATTTGGTGCTAATACTGTTATATGGAATATGAAATAGGTCTTTGGATTATGGACGCGGATATTCTCTAATGGACGACGGCTGGATTATGAATGACGGACTAGACGCTTGTAATGGTCAACAGTTTTCAATGATGCCGGCAAGACATCTACAGAATGATGTATCTCAGTCACGCATTGATTGTGACTGTTCATTTTGTAAGCGCCTGTATATAGTCATATTCATAAGAGAACAGATATAGGTCAGCCAACAGGGGTGCTCAAGTAATACCCTTTGGAATACCTATATGCTTTTGATATATTGTGTTGCCAAATTTCACATAGATATGAAGGCATGACGGTGAATCTCAGAATAGGAAATATTTTCCTCCTATAGTAGACCCAACACCTTCTAAAGCTAACAATGGAGCTTTGGCTTCGGCAGTGAAAATCGAACTTTTACCTGGAAGTCGACAGCTTTTAGTTTCGGAACTAAAGATAGCAGCACACGCTACTCTATCACCATCTTTAGAACCATCTGCAAAAACCGCTTGATGCGATCTGTATTTTTCTCTCAATGGACCAATTTTTGTATATACACAAGATAGCTAGTGTCTGCCTTTTCATATTTCATCGATGTAATATATACTTCTGGTCTGGCTAACTGCCATGGTGAAGAGCTTGTTAGGTAAAATTTAATACCAGCTGCTACAAGGTGTGGTTTCATATAAGACTTCCAAGAGGTGGAATAATGGAGGATTTATTTAACACAGTCATATGCAGAATTTAAGCAATTAGATCACAATTTTGTGATATATTGCAGTGCTAGTTTACTTCTTCTAAGTTCTAAAGGAGATTCATCTGGTTCGATATACAAGCTTTCTTAAGGTGATGTTCTGAACGCCCCAGTTCTTGATGGAGAATAGGATCTAACTTTGCCAAGATTGACTTGCTTGCACCCTTGTAAACAAACCCATAATCAAGCTTAAAACGAATAAGTGATCGATATAAATGGGGAAGCGTCTGCTGATCTCCTCCCCACTTACAGCTGGCAACTACCTGTATCTAACCGAACTTGAAACTGTCTATCATTCACCAGGTTGGACATAAAAATAGGTAAACGGCCTTTTTAATCTCATAATATGAAGGTCTTTTAAAATCCCGAATTTCCAATTAGTATCACAGGCTTTTACTCTCTGTGGCCAGCGGCATTCTTTATCGGCGCTGTTCTTGAATCTACCTTCAACTGTGCGGCCGTTTTGTGAAGCGGCTTTGCAAAATCTTCCTTCAGTCTGTAACGCTCTTTTTATTGGGCGGTATTCTATAAACTTTAGTCTCACTTGGCAGAGCCTGCGAAACGTAACGCCATAGATCTTGTACGTTATGCTCATATTTTGTTATCAGCATGCAATTTATATCGCTAAATTTCAGAAACTCTGAGTGGAGACGCTTGGTAATATCACCCTGTTTTGTAAGTTACGGCGATAATGTTTTGTGGCGTTGATTAAAATCGTCACATTTTACACAGGATCTCGCATGACTCACAGCATAATGAGAAAATTCGATTCCGGCGTTGTCCGTGTTAACAATACGGACGATAGAACTGTTTCTAACAGAAACTGTGATTGGTTAATGACCTGTGTTGTGAGGAGCGATCTCACTGGTCAGCAGTTGGCTTCAGAAATGACAAGCCCACGGGCTTCTTCACACGCTCGATCAACGCGATCAAGAGGTAATGAGAAAATAAAGATTTTAGAACGTCGCTGAATGAGAACACCTTTGCCAACTGAAGATAAAGATTTTACAAACCTGTTACCTGACAATACCGCTCTAAATTGAACGGAAATCGTATTATTTAACCCCATCTGGCCTGTATCTAATACCGCTTATGCCGGTGCTAGGGGCCGTGTGGTCATATCATCCAAGTTGCCACATGAACAGGTACAATAAAAGCGTACCTGAGATACAACACATATCACGAATCGTTAGATTCTCGGTATATGCTTTAGAATAGGTTAAACGGAAGACTATACTGTGAAGACATGTGGCTCTGCCAGTATGCCGGCACCTCTTCCCACTTCCCTTATATATGTTGTAATTTTTACTTGTATATGGCGAGATTCTGCTGGTGAACGTTTCGTCCCCGAGATCCGCCCCCTGTACAGACCTTTTGGTCTTTGATATAAGTTGACATTTGTGTGACATCTGACGACGATGCCGCTCATCAATCCCCAGTGTACGAGTTGTCACCGTGAAACAGCTCACCAGTTACCAATATACGAGTTGTCAGACCTTTTCCATCATAGCTCTCTAGATTTGTATCTAATACCGCTTATGCCGGTGCTAGGGGCCGTTTGGTCATATCATCCAAGTTTCCACATGAACAGGTACAATAAAAGCGGAAGACTATACTGTGAAGTCATGTGGCTCGCAGTATGTCGGTTCCTTTTCCCACTTCCCTTATATGTGTTGTGATTTTGGGACGTATCCTGGCCTGGGGAGCCGAAATGCACCCCCCCCCCCATTAATTATTTGTCTTACCCCTTCAGCTAGGGCGGGGACTAAAACTTACCACACCATACCCGTGGGTCAAGCTCTACCGAAAATGTTTTAAAAATCCAAGATGGCCGCTTCGATGACGTCACAGTGACTTCATTTTCAATACGACATTTTTTGGTCAAATTTTTGGATTTTTTATTCGTGCAATTTCTCCGCAAAACTGCATGATATATTAGTAAATATCAATGCGATGTGAAATAAAATAGATTTTGTCCACTTTTCTCATTACGGAGAAGCAGAAATTTTGAAGAAATATGACGAAAAAATCAATTTTTCTGGTAACCCAAGTGGTCGCCATGTTGAATTTACCCATGATCCTCTGTTCGGGGTCTTACAAATAGGCTCAAAATGACTCGAATATGATAAACTATATAATATCACGAAGTATAAAGTCACGAAGTTTCAGCTCTCCATTGTTTGTCGTTCCAGAGATAGAAAGTTTGGTAGGGGGCAATTTTGACCCCCCCCCCTCCTAGACCAGGTAGGGTTAAGAAGACCACTGAATAATAAAATCGCTGTAAATGATTTCAGAAAGATGCTAAGTGAGAAGACCGCGCCGTGAAGTGAAGGAAACAATTATCTCATCAGCAATAAACTCCAACCACCATCCCTTACTCTCAAGTGGAGCTTCACAGACCCCCAACCATCATCCCTTACTCTCAAGTGGAGCTTCACAGACCCATTTCTACCCTCTCTTCGATGAAACAGCGTAAATATTATAACAAGAGATGTGTATGTCTCTGTCTTTATCTGCTACATGGAGGATTGACCCAAACATAACGAGGTATATTGTACGTTATGACGAAAGTAATTAAGATATATTGTACGCTATGACCAAACATTCGATGATGTAAGGACGTCCCTGAAGCGTCATTTGACAAAGATCGGGGCAATTTACACTCGCCGATCCAAATAAGAACTGCTCCAGTTGAACAATATACACCATATCTGCGTCCATAATCCAAGTCTATAGATGGCAGTCCTACCTGTTATTTCGTGTTTAAGATGGCCAATTGCACAAGAGGCATCCACGTGTTTGTGTAGGTATAACATGACCAGAACCATTGGCAGTATTAGTAAACCCATTGTCTTAGTGTACGATGAACAACAGTGGCTGAAATAAAAGCACAAATTGTAAGAAAAATGATATCGTACGGTACAGTTCTAGTTTCAACCATACTTTTTTGGGTGTTGATAGCGAATAGCCGACTGCAATGGTCAAATATAATTGCCATGGGCTGTTAGAATTTCCCCGCGTCATGTTTTTCGATTTAAGTACCATAATGGGTTATCATGTAAGGATTTATCGTCCATGGCCTTATTCGACTTAAATGGCATGTATCTAGACTCAATATTATCGTCAGCCTTGTCTAGTGTTGGAATAGTCTCGTGATCTTACGTGAAATATGGACCCAGTAATGTTACTCATTATTTAATTCTGATGAAAAAGGCCATTGAAACATATATATGCATGTAATGATAGTCTAAACTGTAGGCGAACGTGGGTGGCATATACTACTAGCTGTGGGACGCTGACTATACCACACGGATTTTCTCATATTCGAAATAGCAGAATTTAGCTCTCAAACGCGACAGTTCTACATATCTAAAAACTTCTAAATCCATCATTAAAATCAAATAATGATATATAATCGACTTACCGTTTCAGTAACCGTGTTAAACAGAGATGTGATTCCTGTACAATGAGGGCTGTGAGCGTTTGAAAAAAGGAATGTTCATTCACGGATGTGAGAGCAATTACAGATCCATTTTATCTGACATTTTGGAGAGCCCTAAACTCCGTTCTGTCAATAAAAGCCGATAATGACTGTGGGGGCAAATGTAATTGAGTGCATACGAAAAATATGGCGAACTACATTTGATGAAATAATTATGCTACTGATGGCAATCAAGAACAGCTCCATTATGCAAAACATATCAGCTGATTACTCAACGAGTTCTATAACAAGTCTTATTAAGAATTATTTATTTCCCATATCTGATTCCTATCCTGGGAATAATCAGATTTGGCAAATGTTAATGGAATATGATGAGATGATAAAAACTTTCGCCTCAGATAACCGATTCTCCTGTTATATATTCCCCAGAACGCATAAGCTAAGTTTTGAAAGAGCACTTTATTCAAGAGAACCCTCCCATGATTCCAAACACGTAGTTTTGCTTTCATATACGTCAGATCCGACATTCAAAGCCCGTTCCTTCTCATTCACCAAACGCTATATAGACGATCTTCTCGCTGTGGATAATCGCTATATACATGAGACAGTGAAGGATATATATCCACCTTCACTGGATTTGAAGGAAAGTACAGATAGCCCTACAGGCACATCATATTTAAATCAATATCTCTATAAGAATGAAGCGAGCATTCTATCTTGTCGACTTTATGACAAAAGAAATGATTACAATTTCGACATCGTGGACTATCCCTTTCTGGACAGTAATATTCCAGTGGGACCTGCATATGGCGTATACATTTCTCGCCTAGTAGCATTTGCTAGATCCTGTGTTAAATGTGACCATTTTAATCAACGTCGCCACACATTGTTACAGAAACTTATAAAACAGGGCTATTCCACCTTGTGCATCCACTCAAAGTTTTTCAAATTTGGCGACACATATCGCATGCTGATAGCAAAATACGAGCGTAGCGTGCAAGATCTATGGCGCTACGTTTCGTAAGTTGTGTCTAATTCCGCTTAACCCGGGGCTAGGGGCCGTATGAACCCATGTACTTCAAGATCCTCATGGTACTCATATGAACAGTCACAATCAAAGCGTGACTGAGATACATCATTCTTTAGATGACTTTACAACGAATATTATGGATTAAGTATACTGATCAGCGATACGGATTTGATATTTTTGGAACATCATGAATGAACATCGAATCCTGAATGATCCAGAGGTACGCAACGCTGTACCAAACTATTTTAAATTCACAGAACCTCCTTGCATTTCATATAAGTACACTAAATCTATAGCCACCAAAATATTCAATTACTCCAATGCTGTCCAGGAGTTTGACTGGAACTTATACACGTCAGGAGGCTATAGTTGTGATTGTGAATCGTCGAACTTCATCTATACACCATGCAAACATATTGTGACTGGTGACCTTGATGTGGTGAGTGATAAGGATATGAAATTACTCCTGATGAAAGGACCTAAATATAGAGAGCCAAGAACAATAAATCTGAAGGCCGACCAGAAGATAGTCCTGTCTGCATTGGAACAGTACGTTATTGATTGGTCTAAGCGAGAAAAGTTGAACCTACAGTACTCGCTGATTGGCTGGACCTCACCAAGAGCAAGGTCGTTGAAACAATCCGCCATATTGACAGAAGTATTCTTCCCCAAGCCAAACAAGTTCTGAGAAACCTCAATTCGCAAGAAGTTCTAGCAAATCTCCAGAGTAAATTCGTCATAGTCCCAGCAGACAAAGCTCTGAATAATATAATATTCATATGTAAATATTACTATTACCAGGTGCTGGTTAAAGAATTGAGTGTAGACATATCTTCATCAAATACGTCTACTTACTCCCAAACTGCATTTACTCTTGAAGATTTATTTAACAATCACAAAAAGTTTCTCAGGGAAAGAGGTATTTGTCTTCCAACCAATCATAGCGACATACCAAAAATATACTGGACTCCCAAAATGCATAAATCACCATACAAAACTAGATTCATAGCTGGTTCTAGAAGCTGCACCACCAAGCTTCTTTCAACCCTATTGACGAGGGCCCTTCAGGAGGTAAAAGCATTTTGGGAAAGATTTTGGGAAAGGTATTGCGCCACTATTTCTAAGAACTCTGGCGTTGAATGTATGTGGATATTGAAAAACTCAAAATGTCTTACGGAAGAGCTTGATGCTAAAGGTCACATACCGTACAGACGTGTATCCACATGGGATTTCTCGACTCTCTATACTACAATCCCTCATCAGGACCTTAGTGTCCGTCTAAGTTCATTAATAGTATCTGTGTTCAAGAAAACTGATCGTAGATATATTAATGTCGGAAGCCATAAAGCATTCTTTAGCTCAACTACATACAAGAGATATCATTCATGGGATGTTTCTTTGTTTATAGAGTTGCTTGAATTTCTCATTAAAAATATCTATGTGAAATTTGGCAACACAATATATCAGCAGCATATAGGTATTCCAATGGGTACTAATTGTGCACCCCTGTTGGCCGACCTGTATCTGTTCTCTATGAATATGACTATATGCAGGCGCTTTCAAAAACCGATCCATTCAAAGCCCGTTCCTTCTCATTCACCAAACGCTATATAGACGATCTTCTCTCTGTGGATAATCGCTATATAAATGACGCAGTGAAGGATATATATCCACCTTCACTGGATTTGAAGGAAACTACAGATAGCCCTACAGGCACATCTTATTTAGATCTCTATCTCTATAAAAATGAAGCGGGCATTCTCTCGTCGACTTTATGACAAAAGAGATGATTACAATTTCGACATCGTAAACTATCCCTTTCTGGATAGTAATATTCCAGTGGGACCTGCATATGGCGTATACATATCTCGCTTAGTATCATTTGCTAGATCCTGTGTTAAGTGTGATGATTTTAATCAACGTCACAAAACATTGTTGCAGAAACTTATAAAACAGGGCTATTCCACCAAGCGCCTCCACTCAAAGTTTCTCAAATTTGGCGATACATATCGCATGCTGATAGCAAAATACGAACGTAGCGTGCAAGATCTATGGCGCTACGTTTCGTAAACTTGTGTCTAATTCCGCTTAACCCGGGGCTAGGGGCCGTATGAACCCATGTACTTCAAGATCCTCATGGTACTCATATGAACAGGCACAATCAAAGCGTGACTGAGATACATCTTTTTTTAGATGACGACTCTATAACGAATATTATGGATTAAGAATACTGATCAGCGATACGGATTTGATATTTTTTGAACATCATGATGTCTTGCCGGCATCATTGAAAACTGTTGACCGCTTCTCTCTTGCAGGAAACAAGCCTATGTTTATGTATACTATGATTGTCTTTTTGAATTGGTGCTAATACTGTTATATGGAAAATGGAATAGGTCTTTGGATTATGGACGCGGATATTCTCTAATGGACGACGGCTGGATTATGAATGACGGACTAGACGCTTGTAATTTGAACCTGTGTATGCCTGGATTCTGCTGGTGGACAAGTTGTCCCCGAGGCCGGGCCCCTGCACACCCAACAAACATAATGAGCACAACTATAAGAAAAATATGAAGACAGACCCGAGGAACCTTAGTGCAGGTTTCTCGGCCGAGTCTCTAATAGTTCGAAATGCACTAAGACCTTTTTCAATCCAAATGACAGATATATTTCTGACAGCAAAGCAAGGCCACGACACCAAACCTTGTAATATTGCGCTTGATGATTCTTTAGCACCGAATTCTACATGTAATAATTTCAAAATTTCTAAGTGTGGACATCGTGAATGTCTCACGTGTCCACTCTTTAATACTTCAGCTTCATTTAGTTCCGCGTTAACTGGTAACTCATATTCTGTTAACTCGTATGTTGATCTTAGTTGTTCTACTACAAACTGTATTTATTTAGTTTCCTGTAAGAAGTGTGGTCAACAGTATGTTGGCAAGACCACCCAAAGACTCCATCTTAGGGTGAACGGTCACAGAAAATCCGTTAGGAAAAAGCAATTGCTCATAGGTAAGCATTTTTCTGGACCCGACCACGGCTGGGATAACTTTAGTATTCAGATCATAGACGTTGTCTATCCATCTACTAAGGATTCCCCTTTTGGATTTGAGAGAAAAATCCGAGAGCGGGAATTATTCTGAATGCTAGAACTTGGGTCAGTGTTTCCGTTTGGTTTAAATGATAATGTCAGTGGGTTCGGCAATGCTACAAACCGCCGTTCAAATATATCCAACATTACCCAAATATTTAAACCCCATCAACGGAGACATCGCAGCCATGGTTGGCGAAAGTTTAATACTTCGATGATTCACGATCATATCACTTTAAATTACTTAGTGGGTTTAACTAACACACCCAATAGTATACATAGTTTACGTACAGTTCTGTATGCGTTACCTCTGAGAGCTTTAGATCGAATAGCCAGACATATACAACAATCTGCGTCTTCAGGAAATATAATACCATCAAAAATCATTAAAGTATGTCAAGATATAGCTTATTTTCGGTTGTATCGTCCAGTGAACATAATCGAAACATCTCAAGATCGGCTTTTCTTGAAACTCAACTACTTAGATAAAGGACTGGACATCATTAATTTACCTCGAATCCTGAATGATCCAGAGGTACGCAACGCTGTACCAAACTATTTTAAGTTCACAGAACCTCCTTGCATTTCATATAAGTACACTAAATCTATAGCCACCAAAATGTTCAATTATTCCAATGCTGTCAAGGAGTTTGACTGGAACTTATACACGTCAGGAGGCTATAGTTGTGATTGTGAACTGTCGAACTTTATCTATACACCATGCAAACATATTGTGACTGGTGACCTTGATGTGGTGAGTGATAAGGATCTAAAATTACTCCTGATGAAAGGACCTGAATATAGAGAGCCAAGAAGAATAAATCTGAAGGCCGACCACAAGATAGTCCTGTCTGCATTAGGGAGCGTTCCCATTTAACGTTCGTGTTTTCATGGTTTAAACCATTTCGTTTAAACCATGCCACGAACGATGGGTGTATCGTTGGTTCGTTTTTTCAAAAAAACCATTGAAAAAACGAACGACGAAAAAACCATTGCGTTCGTTCGATGGTTTTCTATAGAGTTTCCAAGGCTGAGACTTGGTGCAGAAAAAACGATTAAAAGTAGTTCCGCCTGAGTGACGTCACACTAAGACACGCCCACACACTGCTCGAATGATGGTAGCTCAAACGTGTAGGCTGTTAAGCCGTCGATAACAGGCCTACCGGTATATACCCGGCACCGTATTAAACTGACCACGGTGTGTGTGCATTCTGACGAGAATTTATAAATATAATCTATCATGAACTATTCAGTGTTGGGTTTTTTCTTTTTCTTCTGCTTCTTTTTGCGTCCTTGTCCACGAAATAAGTCAATGTTTGCATTTACTACCCGTTGTGAAAAACTACGAGCGCCATCTGTTAATATTATCGCAGAAGTATAGCTAGCGTATCTCTGCATTTGAATTATGAATTTAGATTGCGCTACTTGTACAATGAATTTATTAACACCACTGCCCATAATAATTATATCGGCCACGAATATGTCTAGCTTTAACTTTACTCTATTATTTTCTAATCCAGAATCGCAGAAAGCCCCTATCGATTGCGTTTTCATGGTAAAAGGATTAGAAAATAACTAAAAATACTCTTCACTGTAGAGTGATTTTATTCACCGGAAATCGCTCTGAACGCTTTCCCGGGGATCTAGACCCCAGGAGCTTCCGGGATCCAGGCGTCCCCTCGACACTCCCCTGAAGTGCTATGATAGTAGTCCCCCCCGCCCTTGTCTCGTGAGGCCGTACCACTATTCAATTTGCTTTCGACGCCCAGCCAAGATTCACATCTCACATTTTTTCAGGAATAAGACACCAAAAATTTCTTGTAATGTTGAATGATTGATATTATTTTTTATTTAAATTCATTTAAAAACATACGCAGAGCTTTTGTGAAGAATGCCTAAATTTCCATGTCAACACAATTTAGTGTTATTCTTGAAATAAACATTTTCGTTTCAAAGTTATTAATCATTTGAAATGCCATCATGTCATGTATTTTGCGATACATACTAAATGATATAAGAGTTCAAAGAGTAAAAACTCTTGGTCAGGCTCATTAAACTTAGTAGTTTGTTTATTATTATCTATTTGCCAGAAAAGTGGGACAGGCGGATTTTATTTTTATTATTTCTATTTTTAGTTGGGAACAATTAGGCATTGTTAATTCAACTGGCAAAATACACAAATATATTACTGTTCTCCAATTCATTTCCGAAGCATGTGGAACCTTCCCAATATTTATCAATGCTTATCAACGAACTATTAAGTTTAATGGGCCTAATGTACAAAATATCATCGATTACATATTACATGTATCGTACAGGGGCTTTACCATGTCGGGTAATAAACTCGTTTGGATGAACTGGGATGGGATTACTGGTTGGGCGACCTAACCTCCCCCCCCCCCCCCCCCCACTCCTCCGTCAACCAACACTGCCCCTGGTGACCATAAAACCCCGCCCTCGCCACATCGGCCTTCCATAGACCACACATAACGGTTCCATAGAAAATAATTACTCACCTGACTCGCTTGCCATGCTGGGGGGGTAAATTCCTTCCTTGTAAACAAACAGTCGGTCACAAAAATCGAACGACTACTTATCAGGATTAGCAGGAAAGTACAATGCGACGATAAATAAAAACGATCATGTGGTAGGATACTGTGATAGATACTTGTGCGACGAAAAACAATTAATTGAGCAGGTTAGAAATAGTATGTCCTTTTATTGCAATATACCCGTGTGTCTCTCTCCACGTGTTCCTTTCATCGTGCGTACAATTCTACATTTTGTTTTGTTTTGAAAGTTTCTTGACTCCATTACGTATCTGGCAGCAAAGCATTCTTGTGATGTTCGCGGCCACACTTCACACCTGGACACACAACGGTGGTCTCCTCGATACCGTCTACAACTCAAATGTGTTTATTTAACCTTAGATCAACAGAAATTTCGATTCACGGTCTCCGTTACAGTCCGTATATTGCCGTTGTTTTTATTTATTGAATAGCAATTCAGAAAATGATAGAATTTTAGTTACGACAATTCTCAACACTGGGACGTTATTATCAAAATGGCTTCGGTATTATCATGGACGGTCCGGATTAGAGCTTACTACGGTTGAAGAACTTTTGGATATTATATCCCACAGCTTGCTATCAGATGATAAGTGTCACAAAGAATATATTAATTTGCAGATAGATAGAAATGATAGATAGATAAAATGCATATCCATCAAGACATACATTAAAACAAATATAACATGAGTACATTAAGACAGAACAATTAAGACACTAAAACAATAGGACATTAAAAGAAACATCATACAAGAAACATAAAAACAATGTGAAAACATCACAGACAATATCAAACAAAGACAACAAAATACAATGAATACATCACTGATGATTTAGCGTTCTCGTGGGTGCCTTGGGTTATACTTGTGATGTCAGGTTAGGATATACATGGGCTAAGACTGCTGTGCATTAAAACATATATATAAATATTACATGTATTTATTTAAATCTGTTGATATTTTTGTAATTATAAGCTGCTATTTCTATGTTAAAACAACACGTCTATGATTATCTATTGATACTATCTGTAGATATTCCATTATAATTGAACATTACATACAATTAATCCTTGTAAGAAATTTCTCATTTTAATTTACTTCGGATTCGGAAGTTATTTTTGGAAAATTGGTTCCGGTAACTGGGTATGCTTAGTTCCAACCGACCTTCTGGGGCCTTATAATTCACGCGCCATTCTGAACGTATTTACTTCAAGAATTCAAATAAGACCGCTGATACATGCAACACATAAAATATATCACATTTGGTTAAAGTTACCGTAGCATTAAACAAACTTGACCCAAATCTGCACCCTTAAATATAGTTAAAAGTATTAATCACAATGAACACACATCAATAAAGATTCGGACATTTGAAAGCTAACGCAATGCTGCTTTTAATTATTTGTCATATGTCAAAAAAAATCGTTGTTCTTGCTAAAACTTATATTTACAAATTGTTAATCGAGAAAGAAATAAATTTTAAAAATGAAAAAAATGAAGATTTCTTTTTGGGATGGGGCGTTGAAGGAATTACGGAGCTTATGAATTACCATGGAAAGATTGATATTCAGTAAATGATATCGCGGTGCTTGTGGAATTCAGGGCTGGCGTTTGTTTACTACACGTACATATAGCCATCAATATAATAGACTAGATATAATACAAATTCAGATAACAATGAATAATGCGGTCGAGGTTTGGCAAGGAGATAGCCTTCAGAACGAACCGAATAACCATGCAGGGTTTGACGCGAGGGTGTCTACTCAAGTCGGGGAAAAAACGTGCATTAATTACTTCTGTCGTCTAATTATGTAGCTGAACTTCAACATCTAGTTACACGTAAAATTAATTTACTGCCTAGCCAAACGTCAGAGAATTCTGCTTTGAATTAACGGATTCTTTTCTCCGTGCCCACGGAGATTGCGTTATCAGGCTGGATAATGCGAACATCACGTGATTGTATTATTGCGCCATCGTTTTCCAGCGAACGATCGAACGATGGCAAACAAAGAAGGAAAAAAACGCAATGGTTTTCTGTAAAACGAACGACTTCGTTCACTGGCGAACGAACCAATGCGTTGAATGGTTTTTTCAATGGTTTTCCACGAAAATCAAAACGATGGGTGTAGAACGACTTGGTTTTTTTTCGGTAATTTAAACGAACGAAGCAAAAACCATAATTGGGAACGCTCCCTTAGAACAGTACGTTATTGATTGGTCTAAGCGAGAAAAAGTTGAACCTACAGTACTCGCTGATTGGCTGGACCTCACCAAGAACAAGGTCGTTGAAACAATCCGCCATATTGACAGAAGTACTCTTCCCCAAGCAAAACAAGTACTGAGAAACCTCAATTCGCAAGAAGTTCTAGCAAATCTCCAGAGTAAATTCGTCATAGTCCCAGCAGACAAAGCTCCGAATAATATAATATTCATATGTAAATATTACTATTACCAGGTGCTGGTTAAAGAATTGAGTGTAGACATATCTTCATCAAATACGTCTACTTACTCCCAAACTGCATTTACTCTGGAAGATTTATTTAACAATCACAAAAAGTTTCTCAGGGAAAGAGGTATTTGTCTTCCAACCAATCATAACGACATACCAAAATATACTGGACTCCCAAAATGCATAAATCACCATACAAAGCTAGATTCATAGCTGGTTCTAGAAGCTGCACCACCAAGCTTCTTTCAACCCTATTGACGAGGGCCCTTCAGGAGGTAAAAGCATTTTGGGAAAGGTATTGCGCCACTATTTCTAAGAACTCTGGCGTTGAATGTATGTGGATATTGAAAAACTCAAAATGTCTTACGGAAGAACTTGATGCTAAAGGTCACATACCGTACAGACATGTATCCACATGGGATTTCTCGACTCTCTATACTACAATCCCTCATCAGGACCTTATTGACCGTATAAGTTCATTAATAGTATCTGTGTTCAAGAAAACTGATCGTAGATATATTAATGTCGGAAGCCATAAAGCATTCTTTAGCTCGACTACATACAAGAGATATCATTCATGGGATGTTTCTTTGTTTATAGAGTTGCTTGAATTTCTCATTAAAAATATCTATGTGAAATTTGGCAACACAATATATCAGCAGCATACAGGTATTCCAATGGGTACTAATTGTGCACCCCTGTTGGCTGACCTGTATCTGTTCTCTTATGAATATGACTATATGCAGGCGCTTTCAAAAACCGATCCATTCAAAGCCCGTTCCTTCTCATTCACCAAACGCTATATAGACGATCTTCTCGCTGTGGATAATCGCTATATAAATGACGCAGTGAAGGATATATATCCACCTTCACTGGATTTGAAGGAAACTACAGATAGCCCTACAGGCACATCTTATTTAGATCTCTATCTCTATAAAAATGAAGCGGGCATTCTCTCTCGTCGACTTTATGACAAAAGAGATGATTACAATTTCGACATCGTAAACTATCCCTTTCTGGATAGTAATATTCCAGTGGGACCTGCATATAGCGTATACATATCTCGCTTAGTAGCATTTGCTAGATCCTGTGTTAAATGTGATGATTTTAATCAACGTCACAAAACATTGTTGCAGAAACTTATAAAACAGGGCTATTCTACCAAGCGCCTCCACTCAAAGTTTCTCAAATTTGGCGATACATATCGCATGCTGATAGCAAAATACGAACATGTGTCTAATTCCGCTTAACCCGGGGCTAGGGGCCGTATGAGCCCATGTACTTCAAGATCCTCATGGTACTCATATGAACAGTCACAATCAAAGCGTGACTGAGGTACATCATTTTTAGATGACGACTCTATAATGAATATTATGGATTAAGAATACTGATCAGCGATACGGATTTGATATTTTTGGAACATCATGATGTCTTGCCGGCATCATTGAAAACTGTTGACCGCTTCTCTCTTGCAGGAAACAAGCCTATGTGTATGTATACTATGATTGTCTTTTTGAATTTGGTGCTAATACTGTTATATGGAAATGGGATAGGTCTTTGGATTATGGACGCGGATATTCTCTAATGGACGACGGCTGGATTATGAATGACGGACTAGACGCTTGTAACCTATACGC